>NDGM011033747.1:0-12820 GCA_002564305.1 Octomys mimax
CACTGGGGAGGCTGAAAACAGGAGGATCACTATGAGTCCCAGCTGCATAGTGAGACCCTGTACTAAATACATTAAAAAAAAAAAAAAAGAATGAACCTCAGATGTCTTGCTAGGCAAGATGAAGCACTCAAAGGATGACATCAACTGTGCTGTCACAAGAGGCAGAGCCCAGGTTCAGAGCATAGGAGTGACTGTGGCAAAGGAATAAGAACCACATCCTGGCCAGCAAGTCCTGAGACCAGCATGATCCCATCAGGAGGACTTTGGAAGGGCCACCATGCTAAAGGAGACCTGAGCATAAGCTTGGAGACAGCCCAGAGGTGAGTGGTGGGCAAAGGAGGAAAGAGCCAGGCCACAGCATGGTCAGCATAGAGCGTGAAGGCCTCTGTTCTGAGTGCAGCAGGAGACCATGGGGACCACACCATGCCAGTCCTCCTTGATATGGCCTAGTAGAGCCTTCTGCCTCCTCCATGGGAGCTGCTGGGGGATGGTGGCCAACTGTGCCTCAGTTTCCCTTCCCATCTCAGCCTCACCAATTCTTCTCCCATAGGAATCTCCCTGTGAGCTTCCTGTCCCCCAACCACCACTACAAGAACCAGGCGCCCAGACAGGGGAGGAGCTGGTGGTCCTGGCATGTGGGGCAGGCAATGTAACCAAGTGTAGCTGTGGCCACCCCTACTTCATTTGCCAGCTGGGTGAGCGCTGGCTGTCAGGATATGGGAGGGGGCATTATGGCTGCACAATACCAGTGTTCCCCCAAAAGGGACATCATCCCCAGTGCTAAGCAAGATGCAGAGGTCCATGTAGCCCAGGGGAGGTCGTGACACCAAGGTGACTCCTGCTCACAGGAGTGTCCATAGGGTGCCCACTAGCTTGCCCCATTCACCCTCACTTTTGAATTTACTGTGCCAGTTGCTCCCTACAATACCAATTCGCTTAGCCCTCCATTGGGAAATCACAAAGACGGGCATGAAGAGACACCCTGGTGCCCAGAGAGGGTCAAGAGGCCACACAGCAGAGGGCAGGACAAGCCTTGATGAGCAGGGAGACCAGGGATGCTGGAGGGGTCAAGCACAGAGGAGGCTCAGGAAGCCAGCTACAATTCCAGAAGCTCTTGGACAGCAGCCCCACTCTGGGCACACGGACCCCAGAGCCGAGGAGACAGCATGGGGCTGGGGGCCCCATGGCAGCCCGGACCCAACACCCCAGCCCCTTCCTCCAGCCAAGTGATCCTCCATGGATCCTCCGCTGCATGGATCACTGCACAGATCCTCTCTGCACAGAGTGGCTTTGCTTCTGTGGCCCAGGGGCCTGAGCAGCTCACATGTCCTAGCAGGCTATGTGGTCGCTGCTCCCCCTCTGCAGCTCAGTTCTTTCATCTGTGAAATGAGGGCAGGTGCAGAGAGAGCCGGAGATGGATTCTGGCACATATGTGCCGAGCCCAGCCCAAGTCACTGCCCACTCTGTGCCTCCATCCTGTCTGTGAAATGGGCACAAGGCATGTGTCCCTGTTAGCCGAGGCTCAGGGGTGCTGGGTGGTGGTGGAGACGGGGCACAAGGGTCCTGTCTGGCCCTCAGCCATGCCCCAGGACATGGTGTTGACCTGTGTTTGTCATGTGCTTGATCTGTCCATGTGTGCACAAGGGTGACAGGCATATTGTCCTGTTGGGGGTGGCTTGTGGGCACCAAAAGCTGGTATTTCCAGCTATCTCCCATTTGATCCTGACTTGTATGGATTAAGTCGAGCAAACACCCTGGATTTTCGGGGGGCATTTTTCTAAGGTGCTGTTTCTGGTGAAGCACCGCCTTCAGATCTGGCATGCCCATGCTCTGTGAGGACACCATAACAGAGGGACCAAAACAAGCCTACATACCCACCAGACAGCAGTCACTGCGCAGACCCCTGGACAGAGGAACCAGCCACTCCCAGACCCAACAGGTGTTAGCGCCACACACCTCTTTCTCTTCTAACTTCTACACGCTGGATTTGAAGGGAAAAAATTAAAAGCAGGCAAAAAGTTCATCTCACAGAACCTGAGCCTTCGAACTGAATGGATCTCACATCCATCACGGTAATTCACACCTCGAATATGCCACCTGCTCTGGTCTCTGTGTAGCAGGACAGTGCACCAGGGAGTGTGTCACACACACACACACACACACACACACACACACACACACTCTGCAAGCATACACGGGTGGGAGCCCTATATTCACAGGCACCACTCCATCCTCACACCCACTCACAACTCAGATCTAAGAGCCGTATCTCCAGAGAGAGCCAGGATCACAGAGACCATGGGAAAGGGGCTCTATAGCCACTTTACTCACATAGCAGGGACTCCCCCCAAACCATCTCCAGGGTGTTAGTGATGTCAAAGGGCACACAGGGTCTGCTGTGTGCAGCCCTACTCTTCCTAGACTACATCCCTCATTTCCTAGTGGATGTAAATGGGAAGATGGGTTTTGCTCCCCACTGGAACATAGCTCTGACGTTTTAAGCAAGGTAGGAAGAGAAGTTTCATGTCTTCATCTACCATCAGCGTCCTCAGCCAAGTTCAACCTGTGCCTCCCAGGCATCAACAAAACCTCATTTGCACTCCAACCCCTAAAAAAATCCTTTCTTCACTTGGGAGATCCCTTTTAAAAACATTCCAGCCCCTCATCTCAGCTGCTGCAACCTCCCCAAAATAAGTAAGTCGAGCAAACACCCTGGATTTGCTCGACCCTAACTCTTCCCACAAACTCAGACCCCAGGCATCCCAGGCTTTGCAAGTCCATCTGACCTCTAAACCCTGAGCCTAGCCATATGCCTTGCCCTCACTCCTCCTTTCTCAGCACCCTCTCTCCCCCAAGCAAGGGGCCATCTAGGATGCCGGAGCTGCAGGTCTGAGTGAGTGTCTTGGGTGACAAAACAGAAAACACCGGGGATTCTGCCTGCAATTATGCCTTTTCCAGAGCTTATACTGTCAACTCAGGTGTCCCATCATTGTCCATCCACTCCAGGGCTCACCTCACAAAGGGCAGACCAAGGCTGGGGGAAAGGGACCCATCCCAGCCATACCTGGTATTTGAAATTCCACAATACAGCCCTCACTGCCCATGACAGCACCCTTGAGACCACAGCACTCCGTAAGTGGCTGCTGCCCTAGCCCACTGGGCAAACAGAGGCACTAAGACACAGTGAGGAAGGGACCTGCACTAGGCTGAACAGGTGGCGAGAGGCAGAGTCACTGCACCTCGCAGAGTTTTGCAGAGCTCTCCGATGTGTGGAGCCTCTGATGTGTGAGGGCAGACAGTTCAGGCTCCCCATGTGGAAACAAGGAGGCCAGGAGTGAAGGGATCCTCACTCCCAGGGCTACAGCACACCAGGGGCTAGGGGTTTCTGAGGGCTACAGTTCCCCCAGGGACAGAGGGCAGGATGAACTGGCACTGCCATCAATGTCCCCTGGCAGGAGACAGGTACCAGGGAATACCAGTCTCTTAAGTGAGAGATCAGGAGCCAGGCTGGCTGCTCCAGGTATGCCCAGCGAGCCTCATGGGCAGCTGTGCCTACCCATCACAGGCAGGAGCCCCAGGGGAGGGTCTGGCCAGAAACAGCATAGGCTCAAGTAACATTCCAAGGAGCCCGGGCCTTGGCTCCTTGGGTGGTGCAGCTCTTCAGGGGCTGGTGGGGCATCCAAGCCATGGGCGCCCCCAGCAGCACAGGCTGTGAGGCCCACAGGTGTTGCCAGCGAGTCCCATGGCATGTTCTGTAAAGCCCTTCTCCACGGTGTGCTCTTGAAGGGTCCTGACAGCCCTATTGGGGCAGCTGTGTCTTCTTTCTAGACACAGTCCTCTGTCCCCAAGGCCAGCCAGGAGCTGTCCCCCATCCTCACATGTGGGGCAGGGCATGTGACTGCCTGTGTACGCCTCTGTGTTTATGAAACTAGAGGAAGTTAATGATTAAGAGGTGGCAGAGTTTGATCCCGCTGAAAATAAACCTCAGCTCTGCGGTAAACACAAGGGAGCCTCCAGCTGTCCGTCATGTCTGGTTCCGTCCCAGGCGGGATTCTGACTGGATCGCGCCACTTCCAAAGGCAGGGGCAGTGCTGGTAGGGTGTGCACACACAGGGGATGGTCCCCCGGTCTTCTGGCATGCCAACTGAGATTCTTTGGCTGGTGGGAAGCTCTCCACGCACTGAGGGCTCCACAGATGCTTACTCCTGACAGCCCTTGTACGGAAGCACCGCGGAGGGGGCTGGAGGGCAGAGCCATGTGTTTCAGAGGGTTGGGGTGGACCTCCGTGGGCCAGAGGACAGCAGGGTCTGCATGCCCTGTGTCACTGTCTGAAGGTGGGGCTCTGAGCAGAGCCTGGCCCTCTCCAAGGCTAGAGAGAGGATAGGAGCCCAGGATGGATATGGCCTGGGTTGGTTGGGACTGATCTGTCTGCCCAAGGCTGACTTACAACACTGTCCTGCAGAGCCTCAGTTTCCCCATCTGTCAAATGGGGAGGTTGCCTGAGAGTCTACCAATACCATAGCTGGAAGCTGCTGGGTTGGGCTGTGCCTTGCCACCCATCCCTCTGAACCCCACCCAGCCTTGTATCATGGAGTTGAGGATATTGCAGGAGGAGAGGCCAGAGCCTGTCCCTTCTGCCCACCTCCCCAGGTAGCTACACATCCACCCCAAATCAGTCACACCACCATCAGGCCCAAACCCTCCTCCCAGGCTGCTGGCCATGGCCCTACCCACCCCCGTGGGCAGCCAGACCCCTCCTATATGAGCCCTCAGCCTGGTGCAGAGGAGTGTGGGGCTGGCCCACAGGGGAGGAGTCCCTGAGGAGGGCTGGGCTGAGAGTCCTGACGAGGAGGCTCACTGTTGAGCCAAGAAGAGAGGCCAACTCACCAAGATCCCAGGGTCCCCACCACTGAACAGCCAGCCGCTGTTCATCCCCCAGGGCATGGACACAGCAGAGAGCCAAAACACAGCCATGCTGCATTTGCGTAAGAATGCTTCAGGGTTCAGCTCTCCTGGAACAGCCCCCTAGGAGGGGCCATGGCCTGGTCCTGACCTCCAGGAGGTCTGTGACCAAGCAGCAGCTCTGCTGCTCCTCTGCCTTGGGACTGCCGATGACATTGGCCCCTTGTGGCACACAGGGCCAACAGTTGCTCTCCGAAGGATCAGTGTCTGTGCGCTCCCCATCTCTGGACCAGAAGCATCACTCTGCCAACGATGGGGCCAAGGGTCCCAGACTCTTGCCCTGCTCTGTCCTCCCGGGAGGCTGATGAGAGCTTGGCTGGGGTGGGGGCTGCAGAGCTGGGTGCCCAGACAGAATGGCAGACAGGTGTCACCCAGCCACAGCAGCCACCCCAGCCCCTGTTCACCTCTGGGGCCAATGGCCAGCATAGAACACAGGGGACAGTAGAGGTGGCCCCTGGCTCACGTGCCCTACTCAAGCACTGCAGGACGCAGCTGGACCCCACTGGTCTGCCACTGTCTTCCCCTATGCACTGTGCGACCCTGACAGTGTCTGGCCTCACACCGGAGGCTCAGTCTCCCCTTTTGTACTTGAGGTAGATAACACACATGTTCCCAAAAGTGGCTCAAAATCAGCCCCCGCAAGGAAGACCTACCCAGGTCCAGTAGATACCCCAAGCTCTGTTGGAAGAGATTGAATCCACAACAGAAAACAAAAGGGGTAGGGCAATGGGAGTGGGGAGATGACAAATGTATCTGATGTCCGCCGCTGCGCCACCATCCGTTCCAGGTTCACGCCCGGAAATTTATGGCCCCGTCACCCGGGCCTGGAGATCTATCTCCTGCCTGTCACTCACTGGCATTTCTCATCCACCGCCCTCCCTCTGTACATATTTATATGCCACCCACCCAGGCACCTACAGGGTCTGCCTGCAGCTTCCGCGCAGAAATATGAACATCAGGCCATGAACCTCTGCTCATAAGTACTCCCAGAGCTACAGTAACTGTGTCTGGCCACTCAGAAACAAAGTTCCCTCCTAACAGCAGACCGAGCTTCTCAGGGTAAAGGAACTATCTCCTGGGACCTGAGTTCTAGGGGATGGAGGAAAGGCTTAGGAAATTCCCCCTGAAATCCACAGCTGGTATATGTGTGCGGGTGTGGGTTCACATATGTATTCATGTGTGCACATGTGTATGTGTGTTGGGGGACAGGCCAAAGCTCCCATTATATCCCCGTAATCCCAAATTCTTGTAATTTTGATCCCACTAATTTTTTTCTCTTGAACTAAGGTCAAAAATCTAGAGTCTAGCTATTAAGTCCAGTGACTCAGGATCTGAATCTGAACCCTCCTGGGGGCCTCCAACACCTGTTTGTGGGCAGGAGCACTGCCTCGCACGCCCAGGTGTAGAGAACCCACTTCCAAGGCCCCTTGGAAAGTCCTAGTGCTTTCCTAACAGTCCCGTGGGGCTCGGGAAGGGGCCTATGTGCAGCCCCACACTCTGTGCCATGCCAAGTCTGTCAGATTCCCAGAGGGCAGCTCTGGTTAAAGTGCTCATCACGGCTTTTCTCAGAGTCACGAACTGCCTATGCCCGGCCTGCTGTATCATCCTGAATGACACACACAGCCTGCTTGCCATGACAGTGGGGGCTGCAAACAGACTGAAAGGGACAGGGAGCTGGCATAGCTGCCACCTTCAGTGGCCCCACCTCAAGGCCCCAATGTCCTCCACCTGCAGGGAGCTCAGAAAGACCTCCCTTGTCAGTACAAACAGACCAAAGCACCAGGGTCCTGGCCAGGACCCAAGCTTTCTCAAATTCAGAGGGTGAAGTGTGTCCCTCTAGAGCACCTGGAATTTGGTGGGGCAGGCCACACTGAGTCTGTCTCCTCTGTCCCTGTTCAATTTAAAGCTGCAACAGCAAGGACCCAGGCAGAGGATGCAGGGGCTGGCTAGGTAGAAAAGATGAGGTTATCCCTGGCTTTAAAGAGACACAGTCCCATTGCATTTGTTTCCTCCTAGGGCTGAGGAGGGACTAGGTGCCTTTTTAGAAGCTGGGGGCATCTCTAGCAGGTGTCCCCTGAAGAAGACAGAATAGGGAGGCTTGCCCTTTATATTTCCTCCTGGCAGTGCACCCGCCCAGAACTCCTAGGAATGCTTTCCACACATCTCCTGCCCAGTTTAGCGAGTGAGAGGCAGACACAGCCGGTGACTCCATTCTGGACCTGGAAAACAAGATGCTCTCATCTGAGGCTTAGCTGGGAGGTGCACACCTGACAGTTTCCTCCAGGAGGTCCCCCAGCCTGGAGGAGAGCCCTCCTGCTTGTCAAACTAAGCCTCCACTGCCTCAAAAGTCACTGCTGCGATATTCCCATTTTACAGATGTGGAAACTGAGACTCTGGAATGTCAACGGCCCCAAGATCACAGTGGATGCCTGGAGAAACCTGATCTCAAGAGACTCGGTTCCTTGGAGGGCGGGGGTCAGCAGACAGAGCTGAGCTGCAAACAGAATTGAAGCAAGGCAGTTTGGGGAAGGAGGCTCAGCAGCCTCCTGTAACCCCAGAGAAATGAACAGAAGGACGGGTCCAAGGTGGGGGTCTCCAGTCCCCTCTCCTATAACAGGCTCTTGACCCAGGGTCTATACCGAGAATGTGGCCCCTCCCAAGTGTGACTAGTTTCCCTGCCTGGGTGCCAGTGAGAAGGCTGTCGCTGCAGCAAAGGAGGGCGATGTATGCAAGATGGGGGTCGGAGAAGAGTTGGGAGAAGCCTCAAGGTTGAGAGGAGGGCAGGGGCTGCTGAGGAGGGTCGAAGGCTGGAAGCAACCGCTCCGTCGAGCAGGGCCTAGAGGGTGCCGACAGCGAAAAGGGAACAAGGGGGAAAACTGAGGAAAGGACAGCTCCTCGAAAAGAGGGACTGTGAGGGCTGTGATCGCGGGACCCCGGCCCAGACGGCTCTGCCAGCGCCTGCTCCGTCGCTGTCACCAAGTTCCTTCAACTTTCCCGCTGCGCTGGGAACGAGCGCTGGGCCCGGGGCGCACGCGGGCCGGGGGCGCACGCAGAGCACACGAGGACGCGCAGGGGCACGAAACGGCAAGGCCTTCCGCGCTACCCAGGGAGCGGCCCGGGTCCCACGGTTCTTGGCTAGGCGCCGGGTCGCGCTCAGACGCGGGCTCCACGCTTACCTGCCTGGCCCGAACGCCGTTCCGGCGCTGCGCCCGCTGCTGCCGCCGCCGTCCTCCCAGCTCTAACTTCGCTCCCGGGATTGAAATTCCTCCCCAGCTTCGCCCATCGATCTGCGCGCGCGCCCCGCCCCTCGCCGCGCGGCCGAAGGGGGGGTTCGCTCTCGCCACCCTCCCCCCCCCGCACCCTCCCGCCTTCGCCCGCCCGCGCGCTCCCTCCACCTTCTCTTCTGCGGTCCAGGCCCGCTCGGCGCCGCGCGCCCTCCCTTCGCCCGCCCGCCTCCCGCGCCCCTTGCGCTCCGAGTGCTCACGGTCGCTGTGCGCCTGCCCTCCCCCACGCCGGGGCGCTGGCTTCCGAGGGGCCAGGGCGCTGGAAAGCCCATGGGGGCTTCCTCGAGTCCCTCCACCCACCTCTAAATGGTAGGGGAAGGATGATGTTAGCAGAATAAGCCATGCATGACCCCCACCGCATTAAGCAAGCCAGGATGTGCTCTGGATCCAGATACCCCAAATACCGGAGGGCTGGGATCTAGGGGTGCAGGATGCAGGAATGCTGGACTCCCCCAGTGTCAGGCCCCCTCCTTCACTCACTCACCCCAACCTCTAGGATGATTTGTGCGGAAGCCCCCAGCCAGCCTGTTACAGGTGAAGAAACTGAGTCAGGAGGGGACAGAAGAGGCAAATCCCTAGGAGACAGCGGAAACCCCCAGACCCGCACCCTCCGAGGACTTTTAACTCCCTCCGGTGGGCGAGCCGAGAGAGTGCCCTGAACAAGTACGATTCCTCGCCTCTGGCCCCCTCCAGTCGTACCTCAGCTCGGCCTGTCTCCCACCCACCCACTCCGCGCCCCCTCCCACTTCCTGTCCCCGCCCGCTCCTGATTCCCGGCCTCAGTACCCCCGGCACGCTCTCCTCTCTTCGCCAGCAGCTGGGCAATTCACCGAGCATACAAAAGAGTTGACTCAATTCAAAGGCAGCAAATCAAGATAAATCCTATAGTGTGCGAGGATGGGAGAGGGAATGTGAATGGACGCCTACAGCACCAGCCAGTCCTATATGCACTGGTCCAGCCTGGGGTGGGGGGCGTGCGGGCCAGACCCACCAGGGCAGGCAGAGAGGGTTCTCCCAGAGCAGTGAGGAGTGGGTTCGAGACGCCTTCCCCCTACCCTGCCAGGCATTCAGAACACCGGCTGGAATTGAGGAATTTGGGGCTGTACTGCCTCTTCCTGACAGCTGGGTGGGGCTCCCATGGGGGTACCAAGACCAAAGCCAGTGTACCCCCAAGATTGCAGACAGTCAAGGACTGGAGCAGTGTGTCTTGGGAATATATATATATATATATATATATATATATATATATATATATCTCGGGCCCACCGTCTGGGACAGGAGAAAAGCGCAGCTGGGCTTGAGGAAGATTGGACCTGGAGCCTTTATCCTTCACCAACTGACCCTGGGTCACTGTCAGGCCCCCAGCCAAGGGCAGCCCTGGCTTGTTCACCACTGGATACTACTAGGCCTGGTGTGCCAGGCCTGGGCAAGGACTAGAGGTGGGCTGCAGGAGCACCATTCCTCGCTGTTGTGTCTGAGACCATCCCAGTGAGGTCTACCTCTGAACCAGCCAGCCCTGAGCAAGAAATGAACAGGAGAGACCCAAGGCTCCAGCTTCCACCATCTGGACCAAAAGCAGACCCTGAGAGGCTGCTGACTCCCTCTCCTGCAACCACCCACCCCCAACAGACACCTACACACCTGCGTTGGCAAAACAGTTGGGGCTTGGGAAGAAGTCTTGAACACTGGATGGGCATTACCTGTGTGGACACTACACTGGCCACCTAGGCCTGCTCCACCACAACCTCTGGACTGCTCCCTAGGTGCAGGGTCTCTGAGCCCCTTTCCACCAGTACAAGCACAGGCTGAGCCCTTCGCTGGTACCCCTGGTACAGTCAGCTCCAGAGGCAAGTACATGGGCACTCAGGGTCAGGGATCACAAGTGATGGGGTCAGAGGTGCTGGAGGCACAAGAGCCAAGCATCTATTTTGGGAGGTAGGTGCTGAGAGACTGTGCTCCCCTCGGCCCACTTTCAAGGAAGCTGCTCCTTCAGCCCCTCGAATCCCTCTGGCTGTCCCTCCCCCGGGGCGTTCGGATTCGAGGCCTGTGTGTAAGTCATTAATTCTCTTACAGCGACGCCGGCGCCACCGCGCGAGGACATCTGTCAGGGACTCAACGGTGCGCTCCACGCCCCCTCCCCTCCCCCAGATCCGGAGCAGCGGCAAAAGAATGCAACACCTCACTCTCAGAGCTCTGAGACTGCCGAAGCGGACGCGCCAGCGCTGGAGGGCGTTGGGGTCCTGGAGTTAAAGGGAGGAGGCGGGGCAGGAGGCTGGCCGTCGGGACTAAGATCTCGAAGCTGTCAGGAGGGGCTGGACTCCGCAGACCCCGAGACGGAAAGAGGTACCAAGTATCTCTCCTCCCCCAAATGCTCGAACCTGCTAAGCTCCGACCAGAGCGGTGGGATAGGGAAGGGGAGGAAGCAACAGAAGAATCTTTTTGGGCCCTTGGGGTGCAACGCTGGAAGAGGAGATGCCAGGACACAGTCGCTGGAAGAGGAGATGCCAGGACACAGTCTCTTTTCTGCACATGTAGCCAAAGCTACACCCCCAAAACCCTTTACAGGAGATTCGCAGGGCCACTGAGCTCTTGGCTGCCTCGGCGATCCCCGTGCCCCTCGGATGGAATGGCGACTGCCCGCAGGGGGAGTGGATGTGTTGTGCGTGGGCGGCGGGTGCAAGGACTGGGTGGGTTCAGGAATATCCCCGCTCATGCCAAGGATCTCACACCCATCCCGCGGAGGGGCACTCGGTTGGGAACGGTGCTCGGATCGTGCCAGTCCGGCCAGGAGCCCCTAGCGGGTGGTTGTTGTTCAGACCATGCAGTTTAGGAAGAGAAAAAGTTAGGGGGCGACACCCGGAAATCGAAGAGTGGGAGGAGAACCGGGGGAAAAGAAGGAAAGAGCGACAAAATGAGGGCCAGGAGAGCTGGGGAGGAGTAAGCTCTGGTTAGGGTCCCACCCCAACCCGCAGCGAGCGGAGCCTTTCGGCTTCCCTGGCACACAGCAGCTCGGGTCACGGGCGCCTATTAATAGCCGCGAGCGGGTCCTTCCCGAGATCTCTGTGGAGCCCCGCAACCCGGCGGGCTGGGGGCGCGGGGCCAGCAAGACCCATGCAAGAGTGGCGGCGCCCCCACCGCCCATTCCCTCTGCCCCCCCCCCGATCTAGGACTGGTTCCAAATGGGGGAACAGTCTTTGGGCCAACTTGGGGCACACTCAAAGGCATTCCCCTGCTCCCTGCCCATCCCGCCTTTTGCTTTCAGAGCGCTCTGCAAAGTTTCGGGGTCCTCGAGGTTCCTCCCAACCCAAAGGGTCTCCAGTTGCGGCCCTCGGAGCCCCGAAGTAGGGGAGGGAAGTTTGTCCTGTCCGAGCTCAGCGGCCGCGAAGTTCGGGTGCGCGAAGCTCCGGATCCCGGTGGGTAGGTGAGGGGGCGCCGGGGGTCCACGGGCTCTATGAGCCGCAAGCGAAGCCACACGGGTGGGGTGCTCGACCCCACTAGGACGCCCGAGACGAGGCACGGAGACCCGAGCTGCGAGAGCCCTGGGGGACCTCATACGGCCCCAGCGACCACCCCAGAGCATCTGTCCTGCTCCCCTCCCCCCAGGGGCGGGGACCCGTCGACCCGCAGCTGCCGCAGAGGGGCTCCCTCCCCGGCCCCCTCCCCTCCCCCGCCGGCCCCTTCCTACCTGGGCCGGGGTGTGGGCCCGGGCTGGAGGCAGGTCGCCAGCGAGCTAAGCGCGAGCGCCCGGATCCCCGAGCACGGCGGCAGCGGCAGCGGCAGCGGCGGCTTCCTCCTCCTCTTCTTCCTCGGGGCTCGCCGGCTCCAGACAGACCTCCTCCCCCTCCCGCCCTACCCGCCCCCCCCCTCCCGAAGCCCGCCGGGCTGGGCTCGGCCTGCGGCGGGGAGCCGCGCGGGGCCGGCCGGAGCCGGGCTGCGGCGCCCACTGCGTCAAGCGGGGACCGCGCGCTCCGAGCCCGGGGCCGGCGACGCCGAGGGGCCGGGCGGCTCCGGATCCCGCGCGGGCGCGGTGGCGGCCGAGACAGCGCGAGGTGGTAGCACATTCTTTCCGAGCACGAGGAAGGTTTAATGTAGGAGCCCGCGCGGGGAGGGCCGGAGGAGGGGGCGGGGGCGCACGTCGGTGGACCGGGAAGGTGGGGGGACACGGGAGGGGAAGTTGGAGCGAACGGTGGGAGCGGCGTGGGCAGCCGAAGGCGGCCGCACCCCCTCCCCTGCGTCGCCCCCACTCCCGCCCCCGCCCAGTCCGCCGAGGCATTCCTGCGGAGCTGAAGCCCCAGTGTCTTGGGGTCCAGACCTTTTGTGGCGTTGGGAGGTGGGTACGTGCAGCTGCGATGTGCACGCGCGTGCGGACACGGCTGTGCACACACGTACACGCACACGGGGAGTCGCTTGGAAGTTGACCCCAAGTAAGACCCTGTTGGGCGCGCGTGCCCGAGGTGCCAATGCACGGCCCGCAGGGGCGCGCTTCCGCGGGGTGGGCACTTGCCAGGGGTGGGGAGGTGGGGCCCAAGAGTGGTCAGGCCCTCCCTGTCCAACGTCCTCAGGGACTCTCTTTCC
>NDGM011033751.1:0-13025 GCA_002564305.1 Octomys mimax
CTTCCAATTTTACATGCATATATCTGATAATATGAGTAACTTGTTGGAAGACAACACTATGTAGTATAACAAATACTGTGAAAATCATATTACTTTGTTAAGTGAAATTATGTATCACTTGTAAATTTTGTTTTAATTCTACTTTATTCTCTTTCAAAAATAAAAAATTAAATATATGTGTATATATGTTGCATATACACACACACAAGATAGCTAAGATAGTTATGCTACTAATTTCTATTTGTTTATAGTCATGAAAAGAGTGATTTGTGCTTATACTGCTTGATTTTGCATGCCTATATCTTACAATCTGAAGATATATAAGATATATCGTATTATCTTCAAAGCAACTACTTTGAAGATAACAATATATTAACCATTGTTAATTTCCTATCTTGTTTTGAAATTCTATATCATTGTTTTTATTGTTTTTCTCTCTTGAAAATAAAAAAAGACTTTCAGAGTGGTAAAAAAAAAAGTAACTGTAAAAGATGTAAAGTGATATAAGAAAAAATGTGATAAAGAAGTACAGAAGAAACATCTTAATAAATTATTAAGAGGTTAATTAACCTGTCCTTTACCATCACCTTCAAGTTGATGGTGAAGGACAGGTTATTTTCCTTCTATAAATAAGCTAGAGACCATACATAAACACACATCAACATTTTGCTTTAAGTTAGGTCACAGCGACATTAATGTCCCCCTTGCTGTTTTGTTCCATAACCTTACCTTTACTACAAACACTCTCATATTCTACAATCACTCTAGGGAACATACCCCATAATATCCGGCTGCCTGATACGGCTTAGTGATATGGATGAAGAGATTAAATGCAAAAAACCTTAAGAGTATAAGATGTAAGAGGAAATTAAACTCCGGTCTCTCAAGAGCTTTTGCCTCTGAGGCCCCATTTCCCATGTGCACTTCTGAGGAATACATTTCTCACTTCAAATCAGCTTTAAAATTTGACCACCAAAAGGAATTTTCATTCTTTATTAACAACAATTTTAGTGCCTTTGGGAAGCACTGAAAGTGGACTGGGACAGCGTCAAGGCTGCTGATTGGACAGCACCATTCATGACAGGCCAACAGCCTCTACCTGCAGCTGCAGCCAGAGGCTCTGACCTCAGCGTGCACACACAAGTGCAGTTCAAGAGCAAGGGCCGCAGCCAGCACGGAAGTAGCACTTGGTCGGCTCCCAGCATCCAGAACAGACCTGTCCCCTTGCCATAATGGGATGCTTACAAGTTTCTGGGGGGAAACAGCATATGGACTAATGTTTACAGCCTTTAAGAACTTCTGAGAGCAAGCTCCAATCCTTCTCGTCCCCTTCCCTTTTACCAATCCCCACTAAAACCTGCAGAAATCAGGCTTGTTTCATGTAATATGTTTTCATATTCAGCCATTCTTCAAAAATGCTCCCTCTATCACTCACAGGAGTATGTGGCTCAAAGATACACCAAGTGGTGTTCGTGAACTAATCCTTGCACTAGGCTCTGGTTTTCAGAATCAGACAAAGGTTGTGACTTTGCAGTAGGTAGAGCCTCATCAACAGCGGAACAGGCAATGAGGGCCTCCGTGGCTCCCCTGAAGACCTGGACAGAAGGGGGTGAGTGTTCTGAGAGAACCACAGACTTTTCTCTTGAGAACCACAGAAAACTTTCAGAAAAGCTGTCACATAGAAAAAAAATTATTTTATATCTAGCTTACTTAAGTCTGAAACATTTTCTTTCTGAAATTTAAAAAAAAAATCCCCATTCCTAGAAACTCCAAAATATATAAATTACATTATAAACCAGGAAGAAAGACCAGCGACATAGTTCAGTGGACTAAGCTCCTGCTTAGGCAAGCTCAGGGTCCAGGGCTTGATACCCAGCACCACATGGTGTGTCGGCCCTGGCCCTGCACACGCTGAGCTGGCCACCAAGACTGGGCATGGTGGCACACACCTGTAATCCCAGTGCTGGGGAGGCTGAAAACAGGAGAATCACTACGAGTCTGAGCTGCACAGTGAGACCCTGTACCAAATACATAAGAAAAGAAAGATTCGGTATACTAGGAAATTACCACCTCTTCCTAAATCTTTAAACCTGAAAGCAATATTATAAACCATAGTAAAAGCAACTTTTGTTATGGCTGTAGTCTTGATTTTCATTGATCCTTCCACCAAAGTGCTTAAATTTCATTTTTCTAATTTATATATATCCCTTATATAAATTAGAAAAATGTATACATTACAATACATTGTATAAAAATAAAAAGTAAGGTATAGAAAGAAAATTTCCCCTTGTTCTACATTAAATAAGAACAAGACTTGGTGTTCAGACTTCCTAACTCTTAACTATTATATACAACAAATCTGTTAACTGACAGCATCACATTTGAGAATCCTTTCAATTAAATTTTTAAATAGAGGAAGAGTTCTGAGAAAACTCATCTGGGAGATGTAAAGCGCTTTTGAGTACTTCAGTTCTGAAGTATGGTGGCAAAGGGCCCTACCTCAAGTTTCACTGGCTATATTACTACAATCAGATAGACTCCAAGAAAATCAATTTCTCACATGTGATGTGTGTATATTTATTAGTTTTGCTATCTAAGAAATAAATACTGTACTCAATCTTCTACATCATACAGATTAACTTTAAACAACCATTAAGAGTAAAAGTATCAGCCAGGTGTGGTGGTGTACCCCTATAATCACAAGCACTTGGCCAACACAGAGAACTTAGCAAGATCCTGTCTCAAAAAAAAGGGCTGAGATGTAGCTCACTGCATGAAGAGCACTTGCCTAGCTTGAGTCCTTCAGTTCAATCCCCATATTGAGAGAAGGAGTGGGGGGAGGAAAGAAAGGAGGGAGGGAGACAGACAGAGACAAAGTGAAAGAGACAGAGAGAGACAAAGAGAGATGGAGAGGAAGAGGGAGGGCTAAAAGACAGGGAGGAATACAGAAGATTTAACTATTTCACAGATCTTCAAAATATTGGGGAAAATGATCAGAAGTAAAGGTACAAAATAATGATAGCTTTCATTTCACACAAATATGTTACTTCAAATTCTTTTACGAAATAAGAAAAAAAGTAAATGAGTTTTAAGACCATTTTTATTGACCTGCTTTTATTAGACAGCATACCACTGTCTTCAACGCTACGGCCAAGATGTTTTGCTTTAACTGTGTTTGTCATATATTTCTCAATGGTCATTTCTGACTTTAGTCAGTCATCTCTAGTAAATAATGTAGACATAAAGTAAGTTTATTAAATAAATGCTAACCAGAATCTAAAACTATATTGGGCCTTCCCACCCTTTTTCTGGAGCTCTAACCTGGCTTTAGAGACCTTGAAGAAAGTCTGGAGAGGGTCACAAATTAAGAACATCACTGGGCTCTGAGAACTCCCTTTCTTGAGAATTAAGAAATGGCAATGAGAAACATGGTGAAGTGATGAGATATATGAACAAAGTGTATCAGAAACTGTAGCAGGAAGAAAACAGCAGTTCAGCTCACAATGAAAGCAATGCAAGCAGGAGGTTCTCCCATGTTAACCTCCATCAAGGCAGATGCAGGGCTAGCATGAGAAACTAACCCCTGGCCCACAAGCAAGCGCCACGGCACGTTCTGAGCAACAGTATTTTTGGACCACTTCATACACATCCAGAGATTTTAAAATACACCCAGAGTCTTTCTTCTAGTGATAATACAACTCTTCCCATTCATCACCCTACCATATCACTGTGGTCCCAAATCATCCTTAGGTAGTCCAGGTCTCTCTGATTTTAGTTAAAACAAATGGTTCTTTGAGGAAAAAGCTACAGTGAGTTTTCAGATAGATAAGTGTTTTATCATTGATACTTCAATTGAATTTTAGCTTTTAAGATCTTCTTTTTTTTTTTTTAATTTTTTTGGTCGGGGGGTAGGTACCAGGGATCCAACTCAGGATCTTGTGCTAGCCAGGCAAGTACTTATTCCACTGAGCTATCTCCCCGGTCCCTAAGATGGTCTTTTAAGTCAGCAATATTATTAAGCTCTCTTTGCATATATCCATGGAAGTTTTTATAGCTGCACTATTTTTCATGTAAGATTCAGTGAAGATGTGTCTTATGATGCCCCAAGAAAACCCGGCTCACATGTCCATCATGAACGTGGCAGGCAGTTGTCCGTAAGAAGGTGTCATGGCTGACATCTGCACATGTCCTCCGCCTCTCGCGTGCTCATAGCAGGGCTGACAGAGGTGGCTGACGAAGGGTGGGTATATGCCCCAGTCTCTGACTGGCTCGGCACAGTCTGGGTGTGGCTGAACGGATTTGTTGCAAACAGAAGCTTCACCCCAAGAGTGGGCGCACCAGCCAACAGGCTGATAGCCTGCATGAGCACGAAGGGAATGGCAGAGGGAGGCACACTGTTTTGCTGCTTTCTGCCCAGTCCCCGTGTGATTTCTCCTGCCATGCTGCCCTACCTCAGAGCCAGGTGACTATGGACTGACGCCTCTACAAACAGTGAGCTGAAACAAACTTTTCCTCTTTTAATTTGTGGGCGAGTTGAATATTTTGACCCAACAATGAAAAAGTAACTGAGACAAAGGCATATGGAATTTTAAAACAAATCCATCTATTTCAAAGAACTACACTGATTACCTTCAGTTTTGGACCTTCTTCCATTATTTGTATCCAAAACCAGATCATAAAACAGGAAGTATTAAGAACAGAGATTTAATGTGGATAATGGATTTTACAGTTTTTGTTCTTACTTGAAAAACAAATACCACAAGAGAGAAAAGGGAGGTGCTCTCCACAGCCTCGGATCATGCCTGTTGAATGCAGGCAGCCATCCATACACTGACAGCTAAATGTGAGGACTCAGTTGCAAGGATGAGCCCTACATATACCTCAATAAGATCATTTCCATCTTTCTGAAGGGAATTATTGAAACAATTTCATGCAAGCAGGCCACAAATGCTACATCTACCATATAGGAAATGAAAGGAGATATGGAGGAGACAGGAAGGACTCAGTAAACACTAGTGGAATGGAATTGATACTCGAAAGTTCAGTCTTAGCAGGTAAAACCCTTACACAATTATAACAGCACTGTCATGGTTATTACTGTCACATCTTATCTTTTTGTCTTTCTGTGTGGCAAAGGTCTTGCTAAGGCTGGGTGAGCTTGAGTAATCCTCGCCTCTCAGCCACTCGTCTAGCTGAGACTAAAGGTGGATGCTGCGCTGAACACATCTTTTACAAGGACACAGGTTGTCTCTTACGAAGAATAACCTTAATCATGGCACTCACTGTGAAAGAGAACAAAACCATAGTGATAAGAAAAGTATGATCTTTTGAGTTAAATTATGCATCTTTTTATTGTATTATGTCGAGAGAATCAAGCTAGGGAGAAAGAAGGACTTTAAAGACTATGTTAAGTACAGTCACTATAAAGAATGCTCTCATATAAGAATGCATTCTGTTTTTGATTGTTCATTATCAACAATGTTCAGAGTCATTTAAAAAACAGAGGAATTTAAATCAGACAACACACAGTGATCTGTGGAGCCTTCACAGCACAGGCAAAGCACAACAGTTTTCCACAACTGCTTATGTGACGACAATGGAATATACTTCATTGCTTGGCCCAACTGTCCTTCTCTCTCTCTCTTTTTTCTTACAAGGGAGATGGGTTTACAATGCTCGAAACCAGTGTGTTACCAATCCCCATTTTTTATTCACGTTATGAAATAAATGTGGACCAACAGATGCCCAGTACCACTGGCATCGAGTTGCCAAGAGAGCTATTAAAAGAGCATTGAATCAACACAGGAACAAAACTATGTACAAGGCTCATCGACATTTTATAATCTGGCTTGATTATGTGTGTTGGATTAGCATAGAGAGTAAGAAACAGATCAAAGCTAGCTCTTTCATTTCTTTCTTTTATCCCTCAACTCTCAGAACTGTCGGCCTTTCTCACAGGTCAGTCAGGAAGCCCTGCGCTTCGCGTAGCACCGTGTGCTTCCCTCACATGCTCACGGCACTCAGCACTTTTTTCCTAGACAGAGTAATTCACCAGGACATGGAGATTTGATTTTTAATTATTCAAAAAACATTTACAGAAACCAGCACAAAGCAGGGTGCATAATAAAAACTGAGAAAATATTTACTGAATTGATGAAGAGACTGAGCTAGGAAATTCTTCTTTTCCTCATGTTTTATAAGCAGAGAACATACAGGTCTTGTGTGCACGCAACTGCTCACTGAATTTCAGACATAACAGCCACTGCAAAGGTGCGGGAGATGCTATGATATAACCACACCTCAAATGTTACAACGCAATTTGGTAAGTATTGCTACAGGTAAAAGTATTAGGTACCAATGAAAGAACATGTACAACCTATCAAAAAAGGCTTTTCAGACAGTGACATTTGATTTGAGCAGGGACACAAGAACACATACAAAGGAAAATAACATTTCTAGGCACAGGGCAATGAGAAACATGGCAGATCCAAAAGTGAAAAGTGGCTTCATATGGCTACAATGTTGGACACAAGAAAGGCACCATAAACCTGAAGCTGTTAAGGCAGGTCAGAAGCAGCCTATCTTGTATTATGGAATCTGGAATGCAGGCTTTAACTCTAATGGCATGCGAATTCAGGAAGCCTTTAAAGTAGATGGGTAGGGCTTGGGAGATAGCTCAGGAGGATAAGCGCTTGCCTGACAAGCACAAAGTCCTGAGTTCAATCCCCAGTACTGCAAAAATAAACAACACATAAAGTAGATGAGTAACATAATCAAATCTAGTTAGACACAGGATTCTTAATCGTGGAAGAAAATATATCTGTGGTGGACTGACAGTGGGTGGTCAGCTTTTAACCCCAGCTGCACTGAATCAGTGTGGTGCTGGACGTGGAGGGCTCACCTGAGGACAACATAGAAACGGGAACTAGACAGCAAAACTGAAACTATGGGAGGCTGCTACTTCTCCTAGAAGAGCTTGTCATGCTGTCTTTTCTGACAGGAATTCAGCTGTTCTCATGGTCAGGGGAGCTCGGGATCTTCTTGGTCCTGAGCACGGCTGCCGTCCGCTTCGAGGGAGCTCTGGTCCTTACTTTGAGCATCATTTCCTGGCTCCAGGGCCGATCCCTCAGCCTGCTAGCACAGATGCTGCACACCACTGGCTGACTTTCTAGTGTCCACCACCGACTTCTGGGCCTTTGCAGCATAAAGCCTTGAAGAAGGTCTGCATGAGACACTGTCACAGCTTCCTGGCCTCAAGCTGGACTGGGGCGTGGGGTGGGAGGGCACTGTGATGGGCGCTAGGTCTTCCACGGGACTCATGCAGGACACTGCCATGGGATCCAGGCTTCAGCAGGACTCTTTGAGTCTGTAAGTGTGTGGACAGGTTTCCTGCACTCTTGTACTACGCGTTTTGGGTGACTATTCTAAAATAAACCTATAAATTATGTGACTTGTATTAAATTATTTCATTATAAGTCCCAGAGCATAACAGTATCAATTCACTGAAATCTGAGAAACTATCAGTAATAAGGCTGGTTTCAGGTTGGGCACGCTAAACTAAATGATCATAAACTATAACAAATGGGGAAAAAATAAAATTTACAGTGTAAATATTTCCTTTTCCTCAAATGCCTATTCCCTATTTCTCTGGTATTCATCTGTCAGGTCATTCAGAGCCCTAACAACTTTCTTACTGTTTTATATTCATAATTTTGTAAGAAACTTTACATACCTGAGACACTTTGCCTGTTGGAATCTGAGTCCCCATTACTGGAGTTAGAATTGTTAGAAGAGTTGTTGTCAACCCCTCCCAGTAGGGGGCGCAAGTGGCTTACTGAGACTTGTTCAATGAAGGATGTTCCGTATTTGCGAAAATACCACCATTCAAATATCTGGAATAAAAAACAGTGAAAGTGTTTATAATCTCTGTTATCATTTATGATTTCTTTACACATGCTTATAAAGTACTTTGTTGTTTACGAATTCTAACCATTTTTCAAAAATAATTTATCCTAACAATATTTGTAAGTTCTCAGTTTTCTCTGCTTAGGACTGATTTTCAAAAAGAATATATAACTACAATCATGTATGAAAGAATATTACTCAGATATGTTCTCTATTGTTGTCCTTCAACTTCACATAATATTCAAATAACAGAGTCACCTTAGATAAAAGGTAGCTCCAGAAATACAAATAAATAAGTCATTTTTCAAAATGCAAGCCTGGTAATCCCAGTACTTGGGAGGCTAAGGTAGGATCGCTATGAATTCTAGGCCAGCTTGAGCTACATAATGAGTTCAAGGCCAGCCTGAACTATATAGCAAGACCCTGTCTAAAAACCAAAACAAAATGAAAGAATCATATAGTTTATGAAGTATTCCAATTGTTAGCATTTTATATTATTACATATAACTTTTCAAAGAAAAATTCCTTTAAAAAAAAGAAAGACCTCCTTAAAAAAATACTGGTTTTATTGAACAAAAGCAAAGAAGGGAACCAGGCACTGTGGTGTACCTGTGTAGTGCAGGTTCCCATGCACTACACCCTCCTGTTTCCAAGTGAAACAGGAGGGTCACTTGAACCTATAGTTCCAGGCCAGCCTGGGCAACACAGTGGGACACCTGTTTCAGGAGAGAGGCAGAGACAGAGATAAGGAGAAAGAGCACATGAGGTCATTTCTTGCACCAGCTGCTGAAACTTAGCACTGTCTTACTTGCTAAGACATGCTTTATGAACACAAGCCTTCGGTATAACATTAGTGGTTCTTAGTTCACACACTTACCAATACGTACAACGAATTCCAAAAGAGGAAAAATTGATTTTTATTAATAAATGGCAAGGATATTGATGCTCATGCGATTAGACTAAAGTCAGGACTTCCTGGACAGTGGAAAGCAAAGGACCACCCCAGACCCTTTTGTTTGTGTGGTATGAGGGAGTGAAGCCAGGGCCTGTGCGTGCTGGGCAAGTGAGCTCCTGTGCGCTGCCAGCCCAGGCCCCCCTGGCCTGCAGCCCTCTCCTCTGCACTGGACACTTCCCCATTGCTGCCTGAAGTTACTCTTGTCCACATCCTCTCATCTTTCTCTGATTAAGAATTTGTTCCTTAAGCACTCCTAAGTGATTCTACAGATGACATTTAAAAATTAAAAACATCCAGAATCTCACAGGATAACTACGCTACGCTTGCAAAATGCAGAACGGCAGAATTACCACTATCCCCACTTACTTCATACAAGCAGCATAAAGGCAATTCTTAAAGTTACTTTGGGCGATAGTGTAAAAACTGGTATTTTCTGTCTTTTGTTCTACTAGAACCTTCTAAAATGACAAAAAGAGTATCTATAAATACCAAAATAAAGTATTAATCAAATAAAATGTTTCTAATCCTATGAGAGGACACTTTGATTTAATCCCAAAATGTTACTCCTTAAGACTATATAAATTTTCACATTAAAGCATTCAAGTCATTTCTCTGGACAGAGTAGTAACACTACAGTATGAAAGTTACGAAGGGACAAGGCATGCGTAACATTCAGAGTAAGTTTTGTTTGAAGGGGGAAGAAACTTCAAGAATGGTAAATTTATAAACCACAGGTCCAGAACAGAGTCTATCCAGGTAATCTACTGATCTATTTGGACACCAGTTCCTTTGACTGTGAAACAGAAATCATACATATTATTTATCCTCGAAGGTCCTCTGTTTTCATACCAACTCTATGTAAAAATACTTTTTTCAGTGTCTGACACATAGTTGGTTCTCACAAGTAACAGCAGAGCTTCTGTTTATTATGTCAGTGATGCGCACGGCCCCAGAGGGAGCAGACGTCACCTGCTGTGAGGCAGCCCGCTGTTGCTGCTTCAGTTTGTCTGTATCACATCTTTTTTGTCTGTATCACATCTTTTCTGTGAGTAGGCTGTTGGTAAAATCTATGGAAATCACAGGGACAAGGGATGCTTTACTACTCAACAACGTCCTCAAGAGATTCATGGGTTCACCACTATTAAAAACAGAGGAGGACTCCGGGAGTTCAGATCACTGCTCACAGAACTGGCAGTGTCTCCAGTCACTGGTGGGAGAGTCCCCCTCAGTGTGTCTTTGTTGTGCTTTCCGTTGTCCCAGTGACGCACTTATCAGACTGTAGTCCACTCATTCTGTCCCATAGAAGCAAATGCTCCTGATCAGTCACAAGCTATGTTTTAGGGCTACAAAACCTGGTTCCTGCCACTAGAAGTCCACATTACATGCCACAATGCCCCTCGCAGGTTGCTCCTGGCATGTATGCACCCATCACACAAAACACCTTAAGATTCTTCAGACTGCTCAGTTCCTCTAGCACAATCATAAATGTCAGCACCAAAAGGAACCTTAAAATACTATGTATAACATTCATTTACAGCGAGCAAGTATTGCCCATCAGATATAGTGACCCTACCCAAGTCGCTCAGCAATCTGTGGCTTAGCCTGAAGCCCTGGTTCTTCACCATCATCTTGTCAGACCTCTTTCTGTAATGGCCTTGCTTCGTGTAAATAAACACAGACAGATGTAGCCTATCAGTGTCTCCTGATATTGTCCCTCTGTGCTTTCTTAGTTATAAAACCAGCCCAGAAGTAGTCTATCAAACATGCCCAGATAGCTCATCTAAAGGGACAAATGAATCACTTTAATTGAACATTTGCATTTTAACAGAAGATAGACCTTCTGCCCACTATTTCTAATACAGGAATAATAAACCTCAGAAGAGAATGAGTTATCTGTACAGCTGTTTGGGTGTAGGGAGTTTTGTCAAGCCTGTCGTATCAGTACAGCCCCTGCTGTGTACAACACTAGTACACGGGAAGGACCACTGTCCTAATACGTACTGAACGAGCAACTAGGAAAGGAAGAAAGGAAGGGCTTCAAGACTTCTGAAACTTCAACATAAGAATCTTTCTGTTATCCCAAAACAGATCAGGTTTTGGGTAAGCATGTCAAAGTACTTTTAAAAGGCTGCATAGATCCAAAAAAGTGGATGGCGTTAAAGTACATATATTTGGTGTCACTCTGAATTCTTTTCCCTGGCATATACCTACAATGTAAACAGGAAAGCTCTTATAAACAAATTTAGATTTTAAAACTACCTCACGGACATGCTAGTAGCTTCAAGTGCCTGACACAGTAGAACAAAACAGTTTCGGATCTGCCAGATGACCAAAACTTTAAAATACAGGGTATAAATTTACAGGGTAGGATTTGGATCAGAGATAGAACATTTGCCTAGCATGTGCAAGGTACTGGGTTCATTCCTTCACACTGAAAAATATGTATAGATGCCCCCCCGACACACACACAGACACTATTTAGTTTTAAAACTTTAATCCCTCTAGGGCTGGGGAGATAGCTCAGTGGAATAAGTGCTTGCCTGGCATGTGCAAGGTCCTGAGTATGCATTTCTTTAATACTAGATGGGGGTGGGGGATGCTCCCCACTAGATGGCCATGTTGGAAGGCTGAATGCATGGATGATACAGTTGACCTAGTTGGTAAAATGGAATATTGTCTAAATAAACAGTGGAATCATAAACATTTTGTGCTCATTTTATTATTGAAAAATAGCTGGGTGTGGCAAACACTTATAATCCCAGCTACTTTGGAGACTGAGGCAGAAGGAGTTCAAGGCCAGCCTGGGCAATTTAGCAAGACCTTACCTCAAAATGTGATGTCCAGTACTGAAGGGGAGCAAGGATGGAAGGAGAAAGAATCCAGTGAACAGAGAGAAACTGAAAGAGAATAGACATGATCAGGAAGCATGACTCTCAAGGGGCCAGGAAGCACACTCACCCTACACACCCTACCTAGAAAGGCACACTGGTTCTTTCTCTAAGACAGGAAGAAAGAAAATGACAGAAGACTAGAGGGAGACACTTTGGTTGGGAAATGGGGTGTGATTTGAACTGTTTCTCAGGGAAGGCAGTAAAGGGAAAAATACTGGGTGGCACAGATGTCTGAGAAGGCAGAGACAAGCTTTATCTTCTGGGAAAGAGGAAAGTGTCACCCAAATCAAGAACGGGAAGGGCCAAGGATGTAGCTCAGTGGCAGAGTACTTGCCTGGTATGCACAGGCCCTGAGTTCAATCCCCAGTCCCACCAAAAGAATGCAAAGGCTGTGGAATTATTTGGATCTACTTTTTTCAGAGCACAAGGCCAAAATCTACACTTCAGGGCATAGGTTACACCTGAACAGCGCCGTGGGCAGGGGTCCACGCCCAGGGCTGTCCCAAGGAGCACAGGAGGAGGGCAGAGGCCTGCTTTCCAGGGGGTCCACGAGACAGACTTCACCCACCCTAAGGAAACGCAAGTCTGGAAAACAACATAACCGAGGCGTTTAATTCCATCTTGGAGACTGTAAGATTGAACTTTCTCATCTAACAAGTCTTCTTTTAACTTTTATGTTCTGTATATAAAACACTTCATGAGCCAGGGGTTTCCCCATACCTTATACTCTTCCCCAAAATGTTTCAAAATTCTCATACGGAAAAATTAATAATACTACATCAATTCTATTAAATCCATGGACAACGCAAATAAACCCAAGCCTGAAATTAGCTAAGGAATAAAAGTAGATGATGTCGCCAGAGGATGGTAGACACCTAAGAAGGAACGTGAGGCCTTCTGGCAGGCTGCTCCTAGGTGAAGCCCACCAAACTGACACCTGCACCACGTCTTCAAATACATATCCAGAGGCAGTTTTTTAGCAAAAGATCATGTGAATTTATGGGGAAAAAACAAGGCAATAGGAATGCATTGTAGTAATATTTGTAACCTTTTCTAGTTGCCTTTTAGATTCCTACGTGTATCGAGTATATCCTTCCCTTTATGCCCACTGATTGCTTTTGATTCCTGTTATGGTTTGTGTCTAGTTGTCCCCCCAAAGCCTCATACAGTCATAGGGTGGGGACTTCTAGAGTATGTGTTAACTCATGATACACTGGGATTATATGTACTCCAAGGCTGGGATTATGGGTCTTAGTGCTGCTGGGATTATGGGT
>NDGM011033783.1:0-14900 GCA_002564305.1 Octomys mimax
GCTGGGCGCACCAGTGACAATGGACCTGAGATACCTACACCGGTGACAGAGGACCTGAGCTCTATGTACACCAATGATGGTGGACCTGAGGTCTCTGTGTACACCATGACAGTGGGCCTGAAGGTGCGCTCAGCGTGCTGCCTGACTTCCTGCAACATGCTCCACCCCAGCTGGAGGCCCTGCAGAATCTTCATGCAGCGTTGGATAGTCAGACTGCATATCCTGAGGGTGATGCGTGCTGCAGCAGGTCCTGGAAGGCGTTAACACGCTAGCATCACCACGGCTCCTTGCACTGATTTTGGCAGGTTCCACATTCATAGGTGCAAAACAGCTAAAATGATGAGCATCACACCCGATCACACTCAGCATACCCCGCGACCAGGGGGACCGACCGAATGCTGAGGACAACAGTCATGGCAGACGACATCTTGAAATTTAAGCATGCTGGGTATATTTTATATTTTGATACTCAATACATTTAGCATACTATCTTCTTTTGTGGGAATTTCTGATTTAAAGAGAAATCAATTTCAGATCCTAATTTTCCCTGTCTTTCGAGCAGTCAGTGGGTGTTTATCCAAATAACAAGTATCCTTGGTTCTGAAATGTTATGATACATCAATAATCATACATAGGAAGAAGAGAATAATTTTGAAAAACACAAAATTTTCAAACTAACGCAACCATCAAGTGCTAGGAGCCGCACAACAGCTGCCCCACGCCCTGCGCTCAGGACTGGTGTGCTCTGCAATCAGGACCTCTGGCAACCACAAGTCAGAAACAATTTCTCACATGTTGACATCTTGAAAATGTACTCTGCAGTAGCACGTCAAGGACTAGATTTTATTTGCGCTTTAAGATGGAACAAACTTTGGGGTTGTCATCAGGCAAGTTGCAGTACAGAGCTCATCAGTTCCACAACAAGGCGCCACCGCTCTGATCAATTTCTTCCACAGCTGAATAGTACTTCTAGAAACATAAAGTGTCATAAATCTGGGGCAGTAAACACAGCTTCAATAGGTTACCAGAATAAGGCTTATCCAAGGAGAGACCCTTTGTCTTAGAGTAGCTGAGGAACATAGCGCTTGCCCAGTGCCTGCCCACGTCGTGAGGAACATAGCGCTTACCCAGTGCCTGCCCACGTCGTGAGGACTCGCATGCTGCACAACTGCAAAACTTCTGCTG
The DNA here is from genome assembly GCA_002564305.1 of Octomys mimax. Classification (NCBI taxonomy): domain Eukaryota; kingdom Metazoa; phylum Chordata; class Mammalia; order Rodentia; family Octodontidae; genus Octomys; species Octomys mimax. The sequence continues at coordinate 1,186 of NDGM011033783.1, forward strand.
AGAATGTTAATGAAACTGGTAGTCAGATGAAAAAGTAAAACAACCTAATTTAAAAGTTTAACTTTGTTAAAATTTCAAAAGTAAAACACAATTCGGTTTTGAGAAAAATAGTTTCCAGTAATAAGTTAGGCTTCAGGAATTACAAGGTTCCTCAGAAATATAAATAATGATTGAAAGTACGGCACCCGAACTGTCAGACACACCTCACACACAACCAGAGTGATAAATTCAAAGACTTCTCTTGAAAACTTGAAATGCTACCACAAGTAGGTGTTATTTGAAGAGAGAGAAAATCAACATGCTGCGCCATGTACTTTACAAAATTGCTCATAAATATCACACGAAGCGCGGGCGAAGCTCTCCTCATCATCAATTACCAGAGACCGTCTCCTAGTATCTCAGCAGCTGCATCCATTCTACTTCAATCTTGAGAACAGTTAGGAAAATAATCGTTTTAGTGGTTCAAACTCTCCATGACAGAGACAACTAAACTTTAGGACTTTTTCTTTATAGACAAGAGTGGCATAGAAGATTATCTGTGAACTAAAAGTGTTTTCTTGTAGGTCATTAAGAAAAGACCCTGTTGGAAGTTTTAAAAAATGTGTAAAGCTGGTAAGGAGAGGGACCAGCGCTAACTGCGAAGCTTGCCACAGACCTCGGCTTCTGCTCACTTCCGAGGAAGACGGGAAACAGGCCTGCACAAGCAGGCTGGCTTGCTCACAGGCAGGACTTCATCGCAGCTCCTCCAGAGCTCAACCCCAGTGCACAAAATTCACTTCCATCTCTGGAAGACAAGCATGCATCATTTTCAGAAGTCTATATGAATAGGAAAGAGTGGCAGTGTGTGAGGGCGCATACAGCGTCACTTAGAATAACAGCGCTGTCAGTGCACAAGGGCACGTGCAAGAGCCTCGCTCTGATCTGGAACCAGACCTCTATGAACTGCTCGCTCTAAGGGTGTGCATCCTGCTGTGGGTTAAGACAGAACACGTCACAAATTCAGCATCCTGTAATCAGCTCCCTAAGCTCTACAGCTAGTACACAAAGTGGTAGATCAAGCAAGCAGATTCCTGTTCTTAGATGTGACTATTCATGACTGCACTTAACAAATCATAGAGATAATGAAACATACTGGCACAAAGGTTGCTACAAACAATATATAGAACCAGCACAGACGTGTACCAAGAAATGAACTGAAGTAATACCGGAGGGGTGTGTGTGTGTGTGTGTGTGTGTGTGTGTGTACTACCTTTGAATGCATTTGCTAGTCCCAGATCTTCAGAGCAAGTGAAGTTGTCTTGCCCGCCCACTGTGTGCCACTTAGAAAGATGTCCTTTAAACTTAGAAGTCAAGAATGACATGGAGGCACATGGATGAAGGAAGATGGTGTTGGGAGGGCGGACTTGTCCTGGGCAAAGGCAACACCTTTGCCAACATCCATGAGCATGACAGTGGTTTGCACGTGCCACTTGGAAAAATGAATGACAGCAAACCAGTGAGGCAGCAGCTTCCAGACTCTGACTGTGACCCACGGTAGGACCTCGTTTCACATTGCCGTCCGACACAGTTGATCCCCGTGGAAGGCACGGCCAGAGGCACAATCACCCCCATGTAGCCGATGATCAGTACGCATCGACTCCCTAGCAATGACCTCACTGTGGGCTCTCTGCCAAGGGACGCCTTTGTGAGAACAGGAACAACGAATGAGCACACAGTTTGCGTGTTACGCATTATGCATGGTGAGCAGCCACGGGAGTCTACGCCATCACCTTTTACTTCCGTAAGCAGTCTCCAGCTGTGATGACCACTTGGTGTCACATGGATCTTCAAACGGACGCACAAAGTTCTGGCCTCATCACGATACCACCAAGAGGTAGTTGTGAAAGTAACATGGTAGTGTAGAATGTATTACAGTTAAGTTTACGCAGTCACTATTCAAAACCCCCACTTTAGCTTGCTTCCCTTCTTCTCAACTGCAAGTGTCACCAAGTGTGCTCTGTACGTGTGGACGAGTGCGTGCTGCCATGGAGACTGCGTGCACCTGATGGTGGTGCATGCTGACGCAGGACACCACCAGCACGCGCACGTGTGTTATGCACTCATGACATCGCTTGTGAATCGTCTTCATTATTCCTAGGCTGCATAATTCATCTTGGAGCTTTTCGTCAGTTCTCCAGAAAGAATAGAAAAGTATCCGTGTGTGAGTGGCCTGCGTGTGTCAGAGACCTACTCTACACACCAAACAGATGCGCCCACGATGCAAGCTGAGCCTGACACAACACTGACTGCTCACAGTATGCACTTTGACCTTTGCTCCCCTTCTTTTCCTTTTCTTTCTCTCTGTGGACACAGCAGAAAATATTAGATTGATTCCCAACCCAGTAGTGGGCCACTTTGCAGTCCAGGAACGCAGATAGCAGGGTGTCAGAGGCCACCAAGATTGCAGCATGCAGGTTCCAGCGTAGCCAGGACTCATGTGCCACTGTGAGGGTTGGGCTTCATGATCTGAGTGGCAGTGTTGAGTTTAGCAGGTGAGAAGGGCTACCTGGCTACATGAGAATTTAAGGTGAACAGCAGATTTCACTGCCTTATGTCTAGTCCAAAATTTGTAATACAAAAACCCCGGTGTTTACACTTTAGACAAGTTTTACACCATAGTAGTCCCTAGTGATACACGGAGAGTTACTCACTTGGGTAACTAACTTCTAAAGGTCCCTGCAGTTAGCTGAGTTGGGTGACAAGCAGCAGACTGTCACAGGTAGGAAAGTGCCACAGGAGAGGCCTGTGAGAGCTGCAGAGGTGGGTGGGGGTCCAGGAGGAACAGAAGATGGGTTCAGTGTAATTTTGGACGATGAACTTCAGAAATTCATTAGGTCTCAAAACAAAAGAAAGGACCGAGATGAGCCAGCTGTGTGCTCTCAGCTCCGATTCTTATTTCTCAAAGTAGCGTCAGGTCAAGTATTCTGCGGATGATGAGCACGTGTGATGCTCTCTGTCACTGGGACAGAGGGCCTGGGCCAACCAACGTCATGGAGGAAAGGCTGCTTGCGCTTGGTTCACGGTCTCCCGGGACTCAGGGCGCAGCTTCCGCCCTGGATCTTGGATTTGGGCAGGGTCGCACACCCAGAGGCAGCGAGACCTGGGGGAGCCGCTGAGCTGGAAGGAGCATGGGAGCAGAGAGGGCATCAGGGAAGACAGGGCTTGCGCGCTTCCTCAGGGCATGCGCTAGAGACCCTCTTCTTCCAGGAGGCCTCGCCTCTTACAGGGCGTGCGCAGCTGCGCAGCCCCAGCGAGAGCGCAGGCCTCAGCACCTGCGTCCGGGGCGAGCGCCCCGCGCCGTGGCCTTAGCGGCCTCCCGCGCCCTGCGCCTGGGAGCTGGGGAGCTGCGTGCGGCTTCACCTAGCGAAAGGAAAGGGGCCCAGACGCTCACCCGCACGGACCCTGGCTGAGCGGCCCGGAGGCTTGCTTTTCCCTTTGAAGTTTTTTGGAAAGGGGAACATTTAGACTGGAATCTTTCACGTAGTGACAGGTTTTCACTGGTAAGTCATGTCACAAATTATGTGGTTTTTGCTTGTTATGTATAATATTTACAAAATCTTAAAAGTAATCATGACATCTCAGAGAACATGAAATCTAACCAGTTCTGCATTTACTTCAGTAAGTTACACAGCTGCTTAAACATTTATTTTCCCTTTTATCTTGTTCATAACTCTAACAAAAATAGGTGATCCCAACTGTCTGTCCAGCTAAGCAGTCCCCTATCTTTACCATGTCATTTCCTAGTGTACTGTTTCCTTTACGTGCCAACTAGACTTTAGAAACATAACTCCAATTTACGAAGGATTAGTCGTCATTTGCTACTATCCATGAATTCACTAGCAGTCCTCAGAACCTCGTCAAAGTGTGTCAGGAGAATACTTAAACCCTGTGAGAAAAGTTAAGGAAACCCCAGTGCTCTTTAAAAGATAGCCAGCGCAGGCTGAGCCAGTACAGACGGTAGCTAGAACCGAGGAAAAGGGGCCTGGAGGAAAACTGCTTCAAAGACTAAAATTCACTCCAAGCTTGGCCATTCTGAACCATGTGTAGCCTAAAAGACGATGGCTCTGCACCATGCCCAGCAGATGGAAGCCCAAGCGCCACAGAAACGAGAGACTCGTCCTGAACTTGGCCTAGTGGATGTCAGGGCTGCTTTTGATCTTGACGTTTTCTAAGCACACAATGAACGCATTATATGTAGAACTGAGCTGGCTCCAAAGCTCCTTCCACATGTGCAGTATCCTTAATAGACATGCTTAGAATAGAAGTTTTCCACATTAAATTGCAGCCACATTTTTATGCAGAAGAATTTACATTTCTTGAGAATTAGAGTAATTATAATCTACATACCTCCTATCCTCTAGCAATTTTCTATTCAAATTGCAACCTTCATCTTTTGCTAATACTAATAAAGTCTCATTATTATAAAAAGTATCGATCACTTATAGCTGTAGAATGTTGCCGTAAATGTACGATGATGATGGTGTTTCCTATTATTTAAGCCAATTTCTGTTTATAACTAAATTCAGCGATTTCTAAATTCATATCAAATTAGATAACATAAACCAAAGTTTACATAGTTTCATTCATGAAAGTTATTTATAAAACCCTCCAATATAACAGGGTATGTCATTATTAATGGTATTTTACTTCAATATTCATGATCTAAAGATAGCCGTATTCTTTCTCTAGTCCAGTATTAATGTATTTTAAATCTGCATTTAGACCTGAATCCTTTAAGCTCCTAATAATCAGTTTATGATTCTAGTATTTGATGTATGAAATAGGTATAATTACAAACAATCAGAAAAACAAGAATTATCTTAGTAATTCAAGAAGGTCAAAATAATATTAATCCATTTAATTTCAGCAGATTGTAGGTTAATGGTAACTGCTTGCTAGTTCAGTCCCTGTGTTTCATTTCTTTCATCCTGTATGGGAAGGATGATTGATTGCTAGCCTACTACTCTGAAAACATACCAACCTTGGTAAATGTCACAGAGAGCCACCGGCTGCATGGAGCACTCCCTTTCCTTTTGTGATTACTAGGACACAAGAAAAGAGCCTTGCGACATCCCTCTGTATTTCTCCTAAATTGTCTTCATATAGCCGTCATCTTAGTTTTGTTGAATAAACCTACACCGCATACAGCCTCCAGTATAGTTCTCCATGAACGTAATCTATACGACACCAGCTCCACACCCAGACCACCAGGATGGGTCGGTGCGATTCAACAGCATGCGATGTCTTTCATTAGCAGATTACGTTTAGTAGATCAAAGGATTAACAGAGTATCTCTGACCACACAGCAAGCCTGCTAGGGTTTCTTAAATACCTCCACTGTTCTACCTCTTGAAATCTGTAACTAATAGTAACACTACAAAGTCTCCTGAAGCATGAAGCAGTCACATCAGTGTTCATAATGAAATAACTGGAAGAAAATCCAAATGGTCAACAATCAAGCACGACATGAAAAATTGATTATTGGGCCAGCAGGATAGCTCAGCTATCTAAAGCACCTGCTTAGGCAAGCTCAGGCAGGCCCAAGAGGTCAAGGTTTGATCTCCCTCCAGCCCTCGAGGTAGGCTGACTGTGCAAAAAAAAGATAAAGATAAAGAAAAACTGATTACTTATTGATAAGTCATGAACAATTTATTCTACGGCCACTTTTCCTCCTTTTTGGTTTTCTACTTACATGTATATGTCTAGGAGGCCATATGCATTATAAAACTTAAAAAATCAAAACAGGGACTTTCATAAAAGTGATTTTGCAGCTGTAAAATGCTCCTGCACGAATAAACAAGATCTTACCTTCATAAACCTAGGGGCTGAAGGTGTTTTTCTCCTTTCTATCTTTCAAATAAAAGCTGTGAATCACTTTTTCTTCTGCAGTCTTGTCTTCTGCTTAGAACAGTGTATTCGCTAAGTGAGCTCCGGCCTCCCACTCTGGCCATTTGACTCCCTTGTCTACCATGTGATGCATTTCTGAGACCTTCCTCAACTCACAAATTTCAAGAAAAACAATTGAGCACACTACATTAATCATATGTGACTTAAACAAGGAGTTAACCATTAAAAGTATGAAATGTTCCCTCATTATCCAAAACTAGCGTGATTAATTCTCTGTGCATACATTTTTCACATGATATTTAACACAACTAATAAGCAACCACTTAAATCAGAAAATGTTTTAATGGGAAAATATTTTAGATTAATTTTTAGAAAACTGGAATTTCCATCTTAAGACATAGTTTTTGAAAAATGACCTGCAACNTTATAAAAATTAGTTTCTGTACCTGGAAAACAAAATGTCTCGTGCATCCCTCAAGTGACTTGCCATCGGGGCACGGGTGTTGCTCGGTCTACTCAGCGGCCCAGGTTTTCACGTTGGGCTTTCGTGTGCTTTTGCATGTACGTGACCGTCTAGCGCTCACAGCTGCTCCCAGGTCAGTCAGTCCACAGAGTCTCCTTCTTCCTGGATTTGACAAACGCTTTGTTTCACTCATTTACTCAGTCACCTTAAGAGTTATTTTAGCTTTTGGCCTGCTTTAATATTGCTATGCTTTTGCATTTCCTGGTGGATTTTATTTATCCAATCTTTTTAGATTAGCATAGTTGTTCAAAAACTCAGGAGTGCCACGGCACATACTGTATACTGCTAGAGAGAAGCTGCTGACAATTCTTAAATGACCTTAACTGGATTTGACGTTTTAACTGATATGAAAGACTTAAGTACTGTGTGCATCTAGAGATGCTACATAATATTTTGATACTCATGTACATTGTGGAATGCTTCCGTAAGATTAAAAGCATTTATCTCCTCAAGCATTTACCGTCCGTGGTGTAAACATGTAAGGCTCTTTCTCCCAGCTGATAGAAATGTGCCCTGCACACCTGTTACCAACAGGGCAGCGCACACAGAGCTGCTGCTGTGGGGTCGCCTCCCAGCTAGTGCTTTCTGGGCTGGCACCACCTCTTTTACGTTATTGCTAGACTTGGGAGCAACACCTCTGTCTAGGGTTCTCCAAACCAACAGAAGGATTTTAACATTGAGAGCCTTAATTCACTAACAGCAGTGGTAAAGTTTAATTTCAGTATTTGTGTAACTTCTTTTCCTAAAAGCTATGTATTTAAATATGTATTCTCAATAATATATTCTTATATTTTACTTTAAAACTATTCCTCAATAGGGTTAGACATTCCAATAAAAAACAGATTAAGTAAGTAAGCTTAAATTATATTTTTATTCTAATATGATTGGAATATGAATAAAGAAAATATAAAAAAGCATTCTCATATGAAAAATAAAACAAAATTTCACAACAAGCTAATTAGACAGTAACAATAGTTAATAGATTATGTGCATTTTTTTTCAGTACCAGGGATCACACTCAGGACCTTGAACCTGCCAGGTCGGTGCTTATGCTGCTGAGCTGTATCACTGGCCTTGTGTAGCAGAATCTTAAAAGAATGAACAAGATGTTACTCATAGTACAAGCAAAAGACAAAAAAGAGTCTTACAAGGAAGAAGCACATTAATTCTTTAAGAGTATTACATGTAACCTTAAGAAATCTCTTGGCTGCTTTGTTTCAGACAAGAAAAGATCTGCATCTTTTCTATAACCTCAAATTCTCAAGTTAGCTGGTCAAGTCTGTCTAAGAATATCAAATGGAGTTTACACAACTAAAATACATGGCTTGGCCTGATTTTAAAATAAAGACTGGTTCCCAAAAGGAAGCCCACTCTCAGCAGAAGGTCTGTCTGTTAGGGAAGGGCAGAAAGCATCACTTCATTCATAGCCTGAACTTAGAACACACATGAAGAAGGGCCAGGGCCATGGCTCGGGGCACACGGCCTGCCTGGCAAGCACGAGGTGGTGAGTTTGATTCTTGGTACCATTAATCAATCAATCACACATAAAAAAGGATGACAACAGGAAATGCAGAAATTAAGACATTTATAAAGGTAAGCAAGGCCATCCAAACAAGATAAGACCATAAGCATGTAGCATTTCCAAATTATGGGTTTGGGGCAATAAATCGCAAGACAGAGCTGATTGGCCGAGAAAGGAGTGATCCTCCCGAGAAGAGGACTGGCCCAGCCTGAGGACGCAGCCGTGGGCTCCCAGGCAGTGATACGCCTGCCTCAGGGAGGCTGGAGCCAACGTCACGCGGACTCCAGGGCCTGCCAACAACTCAGTGATGTAAAATGGGCGCTCCGCTCTTATGGTTGTCAGGTGGTGGTTTCGTGTAGAGCAGCATCTAGTGAAGACAGCAGGGAGAACTCTGAATGCAGAGAAGGAAGAGCAGGCTGCGCGCGCACCGAGGCAGCTCAGTAAAATCAGAGAGGAATATACTGGCATATGAAAGACAGAAAGGGAAAAATGTCACCATGGTTCCCGCACATGTTTGAGAGCTCCGTTTGTGTTAAAGGTAGCAGTTCATGTCAGTAAGTTAAAAAGCCTTAAGTATGTGGTGTTGAGTTAAATGGGTACAATTTATTTAAAAATAATATTATAAGACTCTTGTTTTATGAAGAAATGGACATGACTATAAAATACAAACAAATGAAAAACAAAACAGTTTTATAAATTGATAATTTTGTAGTAGAGGAAGCCTGTGTACTAAAATTGAAATCCGGATGCTATTTGAAAAGGTGCAGGGCTGGGGAGATAGCTTGGTGGTCTAAGTGCCTGTCTGGCATGCACAAGGACCTGGGTTCGATCCCCAGTACTGCATGCTGTGTCAGCCCTGAAACCCCAGGTATAGCATGCTGGCCACAGAAACCAGGTGTGGTGGCATATGCTTGTCATCCTAGCACTGAGAAGGCTGAGACAGGAGGGTCATCAGGAGTGATCTGCATAGTGAGACCCTGCACCAGTTTTTTTAAAAGGTGGATCAAGTTGACCACACTAACACACAAAAAAGTATACGAAAAAATTTCAGCAAGGTCATTAGACGAGCGACATCAGCACTCTCAGCAAAATATAGTTGGCCCTCAGATGTATTTAAAGTGGAATTAGTAAAAATAAATAAATAAATAAATAAAAATAAAGTGGAATTAGTACGACACACACGTATACATAATAGCAGCCCTCCCTAGGGCAGAGCTGTGCCCCTCTGAACTCTCCTTGCTCTCCATCCTGGCCTCTGAGCAGCCCACTCCTGCTCACGCCTCCCAAGCACCCCAGGGCGGCTCCCGCAGTGTCAGGTTTCCAGGTGCAGACAGACCAGGAGGGTATCCTAGAGGTGTAGGACTTGTTTCAGGAAAGAGCTCCTAAAAGACATATTTTTAGGACAACAATTTAATCATCTCCCTCTCAAGGTGACTTCCAGCACGTCCGCTCCTTGTGTGGGCTGGGCCGCCACTGCCTGTCAGCTTGGGTCAAGGACAACGCTGGTGTACTCCGGCTTCTGCAGCCCAGAGCAGCCAGAGCACAGGGGCTCAATTTTCAGCCTGGAGCCTGAAGGAAGTAAAACCAACATGACAAACAAAACAAAATATAATAGAATAACGGGACTCCCAGGCAGGGTGGGGTGGGGGTGGCTGCCCTTCCACGTGCTCATGGGGTCTGGTTTTCATAGAATCTGTGCACAGCTGTCTCCAGATCTGACTGTGAATCTCATTGTTTTAGTTTATTTTAATTTATTTTTTTGTTTTTGAGACAGGGCCTCACTGCATAGTGTAGGTTGACCTTTAACTGACTTTGTAGCCCAGTCTGAACTCAAACTCACAGAGATCTTCCTGCCTCAGCCTCCAGAGTGCTGCAGTCAGAGTGTGTGCCACCCACCTAGAGAACCCGATTATCTTGCCACTCGCCAGCACCCAGAAGGCCCACCCTCAGCATTCGCACGTGGCCTTGCAGTGACACGGTCCCTGCCTCCTGGGGATGCTCGGACCTATCGTTAGCACACCACGTACTCAGCCTCAGGACAGAAGTGGTGAGAGCAATTCCTGGGGGGTTTGTTGTCAGACACACACACACACACACACACACACACACATGTGCACGCGCGCAAATCTTGGTAATGTCTTAATTTGTGTGCCTGCAAATGTCTATTTTACCCAGCAGGTCTCCGACCATCCCTTTCTGCAGTAAGAGTTTGAGCTGGGTTGGAAAAGGCCTTTTGAAGGTCAAAGGATAAAATGAATGCAAATTATTGACTTCTCACTTCAGGGTATTGCCCAAATGCAAAATTAAAAACGTCAAAAAAGAAAAAAAAATAAATAAACACCTAGTAAACCCACAAAAGGTAGGCCTGTGCTCCAAGCCTTGGTCAGTGCTCACACCCCGGACGGCGGCGGCTTGGTGGAGGCAGGAGGCAGGAGGCAGGAGAGGGTTTCCACAGCGGAGGAACAGAATCCAGTTTGATAGTAAGCGGCTTCTGCCTCTCAGACAAAGACAATTCTCTGCATTCAAGAATCGAATAAATAGAATGCAACTCAAAGTGGATTAAAGACTTAAATGTGAGATATGAAAATACTGGTTGTATACATGGAGAAAACGCTTCAGAATGTTGGAGCAGGCGAGGAATTCCTTTGGACCAACCCCAAAATCAGAAAACAAAGGCAAACATAAATTATTGCATGGAGAGCAAAAGCTTCTACACAGCCAAGAATGCAATTACCAGATTAGAAAGGCAGGCTAGAGAGGTAAGGAAGGATTGGCCAGTTCTACGTTTGAAAAAGGGTTGCTATACAGCGCGTACGTGGAACTTGAAAGGTGTCTGAGGTCAGGATGTGTTTAGCTGATTTAGAAATATATATATATATATATATACACATATATCATGTTTAATGGTCTATCATTCATATGTATTTAGGTATCAGCTAAAAATACGTTTTACAAGCTTGGCCTGGTGGTACACTCTGGGAAATCCAGCACTTGGAAGGCTGAGGCAGGAGGATTACCACAAGTTCAAGGCCATGCCTAGGCTACACGGTGAGACTGAAGCCAGCCTGGACTACATGGCAAGATCCTGTCTCTAAATAAATAAGTAAACTCAGGGGCCAGGGAGATGGCTCAGTAGGATAAGCACTTGCCTGGCAAGTGAAAGGGTCTGAGTTCAATCCCCAGTTCCGCTAATAAATAAATAAATAAATTCCAAGCAACAATAACAAAAACTTTCTGCAAAGTATGATTTTAAAAATTGGAAATCAAGAACTAGAGATGCATACAATGTAGTTGTGTAATAAAGACTTAAACCTTAGCAGAGAGAGGGAATTTTTGCAATGCAATACATGACAATTAAATAGAAAAATGAGCATGTTTACACACACTGCTCACAAAGGAAAATGTCTAGAAGAGGAATAGATCTGTGAAGCTCAGCTGAGTATGTGCAGTCACCAGGGAAAGAGCAAGATCAGATTGCAGTTCATAACTGCACATCCACAAGAATGCTTCATACTTAGATTGAGTTATATTAACAACTATAAAAAATTAAGGAGAGCAACAAGTTTTGTTGAGGATATAAAACAACTGGTAGTGCTTTAAAATTGAATTTATCTCACGCATGAAAACATAGAACTAGTGCACACTGATAAGGTGCCAAGCTGAGGCAAGCAGACGTTCTTCTAAGCTAACTATGAAAATTCAAAATGACACAGACCCTTTGGGAACTTTGCAGCCAGCCCCACTAAAACCAAGCCTGTGCATGCACTGCAATCCAGAAATTCTGTTCTGACTGCTACGCTTACGTGAAATGGGCACTATGATTTTCAAAAGAGGAAAATAAAATTCCCCAGAGCAGCACCACTTTGGGGGTTGAGCAGGCAGGTTCTGAGCCTCAAACCCAGGGCAGGGCCCACGCTGAACAGGCCCTGCACTGAGCTGCATGTCCTTACAGCATAAAAGTAAAATAAACAGAAGGAAAAACAAGCTGAGTTAACAATGGAGTGGACAAAGTGTGTGGCAGATTCATGTGGTGGCACTGTGAAGGGCAGAGATCCAGTGACTGTGCTGACCACTTACTCTGGGGCACAGCAAAGTGAGCACATCTTGGAAACATAAAACTGAGCCAAAGAAAGGAGGTGCAGTGTGGCACGTCCTGTAGGAAGCTGCTTACATAGACTCCAACACCAAACAATCCCAGTCCTATTTACCTTTAGAAATTTCAAATTGGGAGAACTGGGAGTGGCATGTAAATGATGTCCTAGTTCTAGAACTGCGCGAAAGGCACATGGGTGTGATTAATGTATGAACATTCATTCAATTACCCACTTCTAACTTACAGAAAAGGATAACTTCTTGTGGTTTTTTTTTTAACCAGACAATGGACAATGTCAGTGATGTCTCCAAAAGGGTAAACAGGGACTCAGAGATACTTTGGTATCTACGCGTCTGTCTTCTCCACAGCCAGCATGGCTATTTTAGTTTTTATTTTAAAGAGAATAAAAGCATAATAGATAAGACATTAGAAATGATACAGACTTTTTTTTAAAGAAAGATGACAAGAATTAAAAAGGGTTCTTATATTGTACATTGTTTTCTTCAAACTAGTTGCTCAGATCGCAGATACAGGCATGTGAAGCTTGTCAAAGTGAGAATTTTAGGCATTGACTGTTTCCTCCAAGAAAACAGTAGAAGTCAGCGGCAAAGTTATCTTGGCCGTCCTGGGTGCACACTTACGTTAATTAGCCACCTTGTTTCCTTTCTTTTCTCCTTCCTCTCATCCCAATTGTTCACTTATTTTGAGCAATTTCTTCCTCCTTTACTCCATCAATTGTACCGTCTAGATTCCATCAGGCTCTNGGGAGACAATCCGAGGTGCACGCGCCTCTCATTTATTTTGCTTACACATGTAGCTTCTCGCTGTATCCACTGTAAAGGCCCCACGTTGGCCTTTCTTTATAGCCGAGTAACACGCTACCATATAAAAGTACCGCATCACTGAGCTATGACAGACTGCGCCACCTTCACCGTGGGGCACACGTATCACTGTGGTGTGAAGTTTCAGTTCTTCTGGAAAAGTACGCAGAAGGAGAATAGCTGGGTCGATAGGACCTCCAGTCCCAGTCATCTGAGAAATCACAACACTGGCTTCCACCATAGCTGTACCAGTTGGCACTCCCACCTCCAGTGGAGAAGGGTCCCTTTTCCCTACAACCTCTCCAGCATTTGTTATTGGTTGACTTCTTGATGTTAGCCATTCTTTTTGGGTGAGTTGAAATCTCAGTGTTGTTTTAATTTACATTTCTTGAATTACTTATAACCAGCATTGATTTTTATATATACAGAACTATAATCCCATTTGGTAGTTTGTATTAAAAAGTATGCCACCTTTAAAAGGATAATTAAAGTTTTTGTCTTTGTTTCTTCAACCTTTTTAAAAGAAAATACTTAAAATCTCTCATGTATTTGTTTTTTGTGAACAAGGTATCTCAGGTACATAAACTAAAATTACTCTCACTAAGTCATTTGTATTTTGTAAACATTCAATAATCACCCATATTAGCATTTAAAATTGCAGTTGCTTGAGTGTCTACGACATTACCATGGCTCTCGTGAAAAGCACTCCGTGACAGCAGCACTAGCAGTCTTGGAAGAGCCGACCACACCATAAAGTTACCTTTGGGACACCAGAAATATGTAAGGTCTCTGCCCAACGTGCAGCCGGGCTGTTGAAACCACAAAGCCTTACTCAAAACTTGGCCTCTTAGAAACTACAAGTATTATCCT
>NDGM011033811.1:0-22943 GCA_002564305.1 Octomys mimax
TAAACAGAATGGTGGATGCCTAGGAGAAGTTCAGGACAGTGTTTCTAAATAAATAAATAAATATCTTATGTGATAAATGAATCTGATAATTATGTGTCCAATCAATCCTAGGTTACTTTGTTAAGGAGTTTTACTATTTGTGAAGTCAAGACTCTCCTGGTATGAGGGCCAGCCAAATAGCTCAGCAGATTAAAGTGCCTGCTTAGGCAGACACAGGAGCCAGGAGTTCAATCCCCAGTCCTGCTGTGCCAGCCATGCCCCTGGGGTGTGCTGAGATGGTAATTGAGACTGATCATGGTGGTGGGAGCCTGTAATCCTAGCACTTGGGAGACTGTAAACAGGAGGGTCACTATGAGTCCGATCTATACAGTGGGACCCTGTAGATCCTGTACTAAATACAAAAAAGAAGAAAAAAAGACTCTCCTGGTGTGAAAGGTTGAGGAAAATAAGGCATCCCATGGAGGAAGTTGCTGAGGCTGCTGGCATTCACAGGACCTGTGCCTGTGGGTAGACTTAGGGTACTTAAGAGATGAGGGTCATGGACATATGGTGTAATCATGGTATATTTAAGCTTTTCTTTATCTGCTTAAGAATTCATTTTTCCTCTAATTTGGTTTATTGTTAGTACTCAGATTTGAATCTGTTCATCTTTCCTGAGAGGACATGCACACATGTTTAATACTCATGTAATTTATGATTTTTGGCATTTTAAAATAAAGTACGGGGTGTCACAAGCTCTCTGCAGTTTGTCTAGCTCTATGCTGGGACCAACCTGGCCTATGTGGGTGAGCCTGGCTTACAACAAGCACAGGAATCCTAAGAGGAAGACAATGGTGGGGCAGAATGGCCTGCGATGCAGATCCTTGTGTTGCCATGTCAGTGTCTGTGCAGTTCCCTCTGTTTCCTAAAGCTAGGTCTCATTACCAGGCTCAACAAGTCCCTTTCCTTCAGAGTGGATTGAAGGAAGTGATACGAGTGCCATGCAGCAAGGTCGCAAGCCCGTGCATCATACTGCTGCTGCTTTTGTGTTAGCAGGCTCTAGCAGGAGAGAGGACTATGACTCTGCATAGTGACATACCTGTCTGGAGGTGGAGACAGGCCCAGAAGCCTTGAGTTTTAGGCACCATATCATCTCAGAGAGCAGAGACCCTGCCCACAGTGAGTTTCACACCTTTGCAAAGCTGTCCAATATCAGTGGAGAAGTAGAGAAGGTCTGGATCCAACGGATAAGAGGAAGCTCTAAACAAGACAGCTAGCTGGTGGTCACACACAGAAAACAAGCTTCTCTGTGAATTTCTCTTTTAACAGGAAACACTGCAGGGTGTGTGCCCTGATAAGGTGGGAGCTATGACTTCTTTTGGGTTGATCTGTATGAAATTTCTGTGGGCCTCATGAAATGTTAACCATTGCTAACCTGGAAATAGAGCTATTTCACATGCTCCAAACCAGTAAGCTTACAAATGTACACTCGAGGGCTGGAAATGTCATATGGTAGTAAGAATATGTGCTCAGCATGCATGAATTCTTGGGCTCAATACCAGACCCAAAAGGAAACAATCATCAAAACTCAAAAAATGTTTAAAAACAGACATCTCTACTCTCCAGTTGCCCAAAGTTGAGAGAAAAACAGTGGTGAACACTGTGTTCATACCACTGATGAGGGTATCCTAAGCTTTGCAGATATGGAGGGATCCAGGACAAATGTTCATGGGCCACATGTGTGACAGGAGGGAGAAAGAGTGATCAAAAGACCTCTCAAGGTGCAGCAGGTGGGACATGCAGCTGCAGTTAGACAATGGCTAGGAACGTGACTGAGACTGAACCAGTCAGATGCTGACAACAGTCCTTGGAATATGGGGAGGTAGGATAATTCAGGAAGAGCAGAGGGTCCCAAGGAGGGAAGGCTGGGAACATGGCATTCCAAAAGCAGGCAAAGGAAGCATCCCAGAAGGCCTGGGTGGACTGCAGGCATGTGTCCATGTTGTGAAGGGTTGAGTTTCTGGAACTCTGGAATCCTGACCTCTGTGGCTGACCCTGAATCTCTGACTTATTGGATGTCAATATCTGGCCCATGTCTCAGAGGTCTCCTAAGTATTTTTGAGTCAGAACTGTGAAGACGATGGAGCTTCTACCATCAGATGTGAACAGCTTAGTGCCACCTTCCGTCAGATTCCTAGTTCCCTGCATGTGGAATGTGGGACAGGCCCGCACCACTTCCACTTTGCCATCATTGGCACAGTTGCAGAGGCCTCCTCTCAGTTACTACACAAGAGCTCAAAGGATTTTCCTGAGCTAGACATCTCCGGTCTCCTCACCATGTCTGCTGCCCTGCATGGAAATAGGTTTCCATATTACTACCCACAAGATGCAATAAGTTCAAGTCCAGGGCTTGTGTCTTCCATGGTTTTGTGTCCAGACCCAGCGATGATGGAAACAACAATGGTTCACTCTTATCTTTTCTCTCTACATTCTCAGGATTGATCAAAGTGCTTCACTTATATTAACTCACTTAATCAATACCTGATTAATTTCACCAGTTGATAAATGCAGTACCTGAAGGCTAGAGGACATTCAGGAAATGTTTATTGAATGAGTGATTATACAAAATAATGAGATCCAGTAAGGGTTTTTAGAATTCAAATGGTGTTAACCATTGTTTTCACATGAACAAAATACCTTGCCCCATAGATAGCTTCTCATTTAATAACACATATGTAACAATGAAATCCCACTCATGAGAGACCAGCACATAGCAGGCAGACCAGTAGACATTGGAATCACCCTCCAGCCAGAGTGGTTAGCGTGTATATGCACAACAGATGTGTAAAGTGTGCAAGTGCATAGAATCTGCAGAGTGGGGGTGAGAGAAGGGCATCCCCCAGAGAAAACTAACAGGAAAAGCATGATGGGTTGATGAAGTCTAGAAACCCAAGCTGTTACTAGAACTGGATCGAAACTGACATTCAGAACTATGTTCCAACCCCAGGGGTCAGCTTCTCTATGAGAGGTTTGGAGAAGGCTAAAGAAAAAAACACAAAAATTTAGTAATTAACCAAAGAGCGGCTGGTAGGTCATTGCCTTGTGATGGGCAAAGACTAAGAACTCTTCAGCTGATTCACTTATAGTTTTTCTAATGAGAAGAACATCTCAGGGTGGGGGTGGGGATGGGAAAGCATACTTTTCCTGGAACAGCCTGGAAATAGTAGTGGAGTGGGCAAGTTTAACCTCATAATGAAAAGAAGTTACGATCCTTTCCCAGGGGGTAGTAGAGTCCTCCCTGCACTGCCTTTCAGCAGCTCTTGTTCTGTCCCATGGGCACCTGAGGAAGTAAGGGGTTGGGAGGAGGGCATGCTTTGACATTCCAAACCAGCCCACAGGGCAAGGCAAGGATGGCCTCAGACATCCTCTAGACCTAATTTATAATTTGTGATCCCAAATGCCCACACAGAAAAGTCTGATAAAGGTCAGAGAAGGAAGGGAGGTGCATTCCATAGAAAAGGCCATAAGAGAAGAACTAAACAACTATCCCACAAATTAAGACTATTACAGATATTTTAAAGAAAGTAGCCTTTATTTGTACCTTAATCCTTAACAATATTTTCACTGAAATTGTATAAATATATTCAACATTTAAGGTTTTTTACAAAATCATATTTTACATACAAATTTTTATACACTTTGCTGAGACTAGCTAAAATGAATCAAATATCAAGCATTAGGAGTGAGTGTGATTGGGGAATTTCTTAATTATTTTCTGGGCAGAACATCTCACTTACTGATGAGTTATTGGCTGCTTGAGTTTGTTTTCATTTTTACCATCTATGTTTTTTTTATAAATTCCCCCCCTTAGAAAGGCTTACTGATTGCATGGAACAAAAAGTAAATGTAATAGAAATATCTAAGAGAATTATCTCTGCTCATACACAAAGCAGCTTATTAGAAAATAGCCATGGATTTCACAAACAGAAATAAGTAGGAAGATCAGCCCACTGTGTGCTAGGATTGCTCACGCTAACAGTACCTGAAAATCTGCTCCCTGGAGAGGAACAAAGGAAAGCTGACAATGATCTCATCAGGTAGGTACTGAGAGTAAGTTTCTTTGGGTCCAGGGAAGCAATGACTGCAGTCTTACCTCAAGTACATGTCTGACTCCTCTGAGCTCTGGGAAAAGCAGTCACTTCCAGCAAGAATGGGCTGCCATCCTGGGACGTCTCACAGACTCAAGGAGGGTAGGAGGAGTCCAGAATGGCACACCCGCTCCCCTCCTGGCCTAGATCACATTTCCTCATATCTACATTTTCCTAAGTGGTTTCAGTATTGACTGATTGATTTTAAACTCATTTTATGGAAATCTTGTGCTTTAATTAGAAGGCTTTCCAAGGACCTGATCGTCATGCTTTTCATTAGTAACAAGTGCTGCGTGGCCATAGAAGAGGCTGTTGGAGGTCCTAAAAGCCAGCTTCATACACAGTCGATCAAAAGCCAGAGACAGCCCATCTGAAAGCTGGTCTGCACGCATGGTCACCTCATCAATTAGGAGTGAATGGCCAAGAAAAGATGTATTCTTAGCATCTGAGTAAATAATGGAGATGGGTAAATGAAATTTGCTAAATCAAGATGAAATACATCTCAGAGTTTCTGTCAGCCTTGCTCTTGATTGGAGAATGGAAATAAAATTGATCAACTGGTTTCCACTCAGAAGGGAAGGCTGCACTGGAGGCCACTTGTGCTCTAGTTAATGGCATGCTGTAAATGAGCAGACAGGGAAGGGGTTATCTGGAGCTCATCACTTGGAGTTGCTTCGGTTCTTGATTCTCTCTCTTGACAATGTGCTAAAAGCTAGCGTGGACTGACTTTCCTCAGAAATCTAAAAAATACTCTTGGATAAGTTCAAACTGAAAATTCTACCCCATAACCCACACTTAAGTGTTGCGTACAATCTGTGCATAGAGGCAGATACTTGGGCATCTCGAGAGGGAAGCAGAAAATTCGTGGTGGCCCTGATGTCAAAGGCACAACACAGAAGACAGTCACAGAGCAGTTTCTGTTAACACAGGAGACTCCAAGGACTAGTTTCATATACATTTTCAGTTTTACTGATAATACAACACTTTTCTGTATTTATAATAAGAACTCTCTAAATTGAATTCATTTGATAGCAAGAAGTAGAAAATCAAGGGTAATCTTGTGAGAAGGCTTAAAAGAAATTTACCCAGTGCTTCTTCATCCCAGGACATGTGGAGGTTTGGGCAGCTCCCTGAGTCACCCGGGATTCCAAGCTTCTGAAAATGTACAGAGCACAATGTGGCTTTGGTCTTAGTTGTTCTCATTATAAGATGACCCTAGATACCTGGATGCTCTCAGCAAAGATCTAAATGTCACCTTGGAGAAAGAGAAGGTGTCCCTTAGCCCTGTTTGTGCAAATTTCTGGGGTTCCTACCGGGTCTTTATCCTCACTCAGATTTCTATGGTGTGTTTAAAGCCTTTGGCCACCCTAATGAACAAATCAGTGGTCAGTCATCCTTGAAAACACATTCTAAGCATTGTGTCACCAGCCAGGAGTGGATTCTGTGAGCAGGTCAGATCAGCTTGCAGAATGGTGGAAGCATCTAGTGTTAAAGAGCTTTCACTCTATGCTTGAAAGCATACAAAATGTTCCTAAGAATGTTCTAGAAGTGTAAAAGATTGTTCAGTTGCTAACAACCTTGGTGAGAAAAGGTGAGGACGCATCAATGGCATCAGGTCATAGGGGGACAAGTCTCTCACAGTGTCACTAGGTCCTGGAATATCTTCTCAATGCTGGTGTTGCTTTGGAAAAGGCAGAGGATAAAGCAGTGGAGATGCCTGGCCCTGTATCCCTGCCTAAAACCTGAGAGTGTCACCCTGTCTATTCTCCTGGGAAAGGCTTTTTTGGTGGGAGGTGACATGGTCAAAATGGAACCTGCTCATGATTAGCTCAGACATTGTCTCTTGCTTGGAAGGTAAAAAAGTGCTTATTTTCAGCTCCAGTGGCTTGAAGAAGAGGACAAGCACACACTCCAAGAAGACTGGTCCAACTGGTAGCTGGCTGATGGCAGGTGCAGAACTCTGGGCTTTACTGACAAGCTTGGTAACAGAAAGAGGTAGCTAGACACAGTGGGACGAATCAGAGGGCAGCCATGGCAGCAGATCCATGTGCTGAAAAGCCCCCATGGTGGATACAGAAGGAAAGTTCGAGGGACAGCACCAGAGTGCTGTCTTAGCCCAACCTCTGCCCCTGGGAGGAGCTTTAGCTTTTCTGACTGACAAGCCAGTAAGAAAAGCTAAGGAAAACTCTTCCTTGTATGTCACTAGGAATACATTTTTAACATGGTTACCTGACTCAGAAGTTGTCTGTGTGAACAACCCAGAAAAGAAGAAATGTCCATCCCTCTGTCTGAGAGCTGAGGACCAAGTCTGAATGGATAGGTTATAGGCAGGACCTTAGATGAGTTCCTCATTTTCCAAAATTCACCCTTGGAGTAGGGCAAGAGTACACGAACAGAGTTCATGTCCAACCGTGAAATAATCACAGACAAAATGATCGAGTGCTGAGCATAGAGGATGGATTGACACGGCACAAGTCATGGGTGTTTAACAACAATCAGAAGGCTGGAAGGAGCCAGAATAAAGCTGGTCCTTCCCTTACTCCTGCTTAAGGATTCTAGGATTTCCACAGCATGTCACCATGTCTGTCTAAACCATACTGTATGGCTCATGAAAAGAGCAGGCTGAATCATTGGGAATGGTTCTGAATCTTCCAATGGGCAGTTGTGGGCTGAGTGTTTATCCCTTCCCCAAGTGTAACCAGCACTTCCTTTCTACCTATACTCTACAGGGTCCAGCTACATCAAAGGGTAGGAATAAAATTTGCACTTTGGCGCTTGCCTCAGTTTACAACTTTTCCAGTATGCAGTGATCCTGTGCAAACCCTCCATTCATCTCACCTTGGCTAAGAAAAGCCATCATGAGAGCCTGGGTAAGAAGAAGTTCTGATGTGAAGGAGAAACACTACACTGGTCAGATCCAAATTCCAGTTACCATGGGAATGAAGACAGGAGCCAGCAAAATTAGCCTTATTGGAGAAACTTTGGAGAGAGTGTATGGTCAGCTACAGGAGTCCATAGCTTTTTTCTGTGGGGCTCATTCTTAACTTTATGGCATGCCCCTGATTCTTTACCAAACACGCAGAGGCCAAGGGACATTAATTCACTGTGGAACTAGTCAGCAGAAGTAGAGTTCAGGACTCTGACACCTCTCCTCATGTTTGGTTGTGCCCTCAATGGGCACATGTGTTGACCCTGACAGATGAATGGTATGAATATCATCACCATTATTTTTCTTATTTTTCTGGATATCATCTTGTCCTAGATTAGAGGGTGACAAACGGAAACAAGAGTCTTCATGAATCTCTGGTAAAGACATTTGTTTTGTGTAAGAATTTGCACAGGCAGCCACCACAGAATGGTTACACATAGGCAAACTTTTTTTTTTTTTTTTGAGGAATTGGGGATTGAACTCAGGTCCTTGCGCTTGCCAGGGAAGCGCTTATTCCACTGAGCCATCTCCCCGGCCGCTGACATAAGCAAATCTTATGAGCCCTGGTAGAGAATGCAACCCCAAACCTGAAGAAAACATGCAGGAGCAGGGGAAGGTGGCTGGGAATCAAGTGAATGTCAGAGTAGAACTGATCCCTCTTCAAACTGCCCCTCTCCTATTGCCACCCATGGGCCCATAAACTGCTCACTCACTTTCTAAAATTTTCATCTTCCAGTCAGCCAACATGGGACCAGAGTAACGTTTGGCTTCTCTCTATAAACAACTAAGTGAAGACAATGCTATGCAATACAACAAATACTGTCAAATTCATATTATTTTGTTTAGTAAAATTTTGTATCATTTCTAATTTTAGTAACTGTTTTATATTGCCTTTAAAAAAATACATATCTACAATTTCTCATGTGGAACAAATGCCTGACAAGCACTGGGAAGTACGGAGGAAACTCCACAGCCTTCCTAGTTAGGCAGTGATGATGGCACAGTCTCGGCTGTGACATTAAAAGTCTTCCTTGTGGCCATGTAGGCCCAACTTGAAATTATTTTTAAAAATTTATGTGTGTTAGTACATGTTCATTGTACATAATGATTACATTCATTGTGCTCAGTGTGAGGAGTTGATACATACACGGATGTATAGCTTCATAGGTTCCAACCCTCTCTCTTGACCTTTGACATCAGATCATATAAATTGCCACTATGGGTATCTGCCTTAAATTTCATGTAGAAAATAGCTTGAATATGTGCCAGCTTGAAAATATGATGACTCAACTATTGATTCTTTTTTTTTTTTTTTTTTTTTGGTACCAGGGATAAACTCAGGACCCTGTGCTTACCAGGCAAGTGCTTATTCTACTGAGCTATCTCCCCGGCCCCCAACTATTGATTCTGAAAATATTTTTAAACTCTAGGAAACAAGTTAATAGTGAAAACGTGTGGTTTAAAGCAAATACTTTTCTTTAAAAATTATTGTAACTAAAGGAACACAGGTATTCACTGGATGGCATGTCTATTTTGCAAACAACATGACCCTATGTGAGGCCTCTCTGGATACCTTTTCAGCTCCCAAATATCTAACAAATGGACTTTATTGCATCTTTTCAAGCCTTCTGTTAGAAGGCTTTCAACATGAATTTTTTTTTTTAAATTTGCTGCTATGTATCCCTGGTCTGAAACTATTAATCTAGATTTCAGTTCTGACTTCTCTCAGGGAATGTTGGTATAGAAAAAAGAAATATCAATGTGAGGCAGAAAACTTGTCTGACTTTATGAATAGCTGTGACCAGAGGTAGTACCCACACAGGGACATTTGTGTAGTTTGTCACACAAAGCAGGGACAGAGCAAGTGACATTCACGTGGCCAGGCAAGGACCGGGAGCAGGAAGGAGGACAGGAGTACAGGAGCCCAGCCACTTGCCTGTGATGCACCACGCTAACCCATCCAGGTTGCCCTGCCATTTATTAAACATTTTAACCAGAAAGGAACATTAAAGGGACCTTGAGATTAGGAACACAATTGAAAAACCTCTAAGAAAGGAAATATCTTATTAATTCATTAAGTCAAACTGCTTGTATCTACACTTGTATGACTAGAATTATGGTTCATTAACTTCATTTCTTTATATGAGTTAATTAGCTCAGAGGAGGCCAGAAATTAATTACCAGCTTATATAGTTTGTGCAGAATGGCATTCTGTTTATTTAGTTTCTCCTATTAACTTTTAATCTCTTCAAACAATAAAAGAGGTAATTAGTATTTTATAAACAAAAATGAATGCAACAAAGGCAAATAATTTGCCAAATACTGAAGCTCCTGTGAGGACCCCGATAGTTGGGTGGTGGAAGTTACAGACCTTCTTAGTGTTAACTATGGGCACGAGGAGCCAGTGCGTGTGGGTGGGCCTGAGGTGGGACCCACCATCCATCACTGGAGAAGGGATATCCAGAAGCACCTCATGGAGCAGAAACACCAGACTTAAAATGTTTCCTGCTGCTTGAAAATAATTGCCCATGTATTCAACTACAGTTGCTACGTAAACCCTTTCTAGAGACACGAGAGGATCTGCTCCTATACAGACAAAAGGCGTGCAGGGGAAGCCTGCTCACTACCCAATGCCTCTCTTGTTATGCACCTTTCGTCAAACAAATTTACAGTAGTAGGCAAGCTAGGCTCATATCCTGGGACAGGTCAGTTAATATAATAACTTAATATGCCTTAGACAGTACATTATATCCATTAAGAGGAAAAGATGATACAGAATTAAATTTCACTTTACACTTAAGTCTGTCCTTCTAGAGTAAGAGACATCTGCATTTTATAAAAACAAATAGACAGTTTTGAAAAAAGTGAGGCCACTGCTCTTTGCAATGTAGTATACTGTGTCAATTTATAATCACAAGACACTTTGAAAATTTCCAAGGGTATTTTCATAATATGTGTATATTGTCATTTTTCTAGCGAGATATTTAATGAATTACAGGAATTATTTAATCAATATATTTTGTTAGCATAACATTAATATTAATTAACTGTTCATTAAAAAAAATTGGAACCTTAACAGCGCGGCCCCAAGAGCTCTGAGTGTGGTGCTCAAACTTCAGCTCAGCAGGACACAGCTTCCCCATGAAGCTCTTATCAGATAAACTTGGATTAGTTGCAAATATCCTACAAGTTCCTTTGACACATATTATTGCCTGAAAAATAATAAGTTGCACTGAAAAGGTCCACTGCATTTGATTTCCTTTATGCAGCCTGATACAGGCACTCTGCTTCTCCCAAGCTCAGTCCTGCCAGGATGCTTGTGCTCAGCCGGGTCCTGTCAGATGATGGGAGAAAGAGAAACCAACCTGCCAAATCTTTTAGGTCTGATAATAAGTTCAAGAGGAAAACACTGACCATATTGTCACTTAAGGGAGGAGCAAAAAACACAATTGAAGCTTACTAAAGGAAAATTTTAAAATTTTAAATTTAAAAGAAAGGCTGCCCTTTCTTTTGGACACTGGCTAGAGAGAGCCTGGTAGATGCAAAGGTTTTCCAAGACAGTCCACATATGTAGAGTTCTAGAGCTGACCCATTTCATACCACAGGAAGGAAACACTATGTTTTTCACTAGTTATATGGAGAGCATTAAATTCTTCATCAGAAGGGTTTGAATCATCAAAATTGATTTTAACCTGTGACAACGAGGAATTTTTCTTCCTGGGCTCTGCTCTGCCCTGCACTTCCTTCTGCTTTTGTATTGCAATCCTCCTGATGGGAAGCAGCTGCCATCTTCCCTGATTAACAGATAGGCATGGGTGCTTTATCACCAGCATTACTCTCTCAGCACAAATCACAGAGCTTCTGTCCCAGACTTGGAGCAACAGAGGCAGTTAAGTGTCAACAGGAGCTCTCTGAAACCCCCTGAAACCAGGCTCTCTGGAAAAGACTTTCCAATGGTTCTCCCTGTAGGAGAAAACATGGCATTTCCACAATGACATCCTGTCCCTGGGGAACAGGAAACAAACAATATCGCTGTGAGTGCATGTGTGTGTTCCCTGTGGGAGGCCAGGCTGTATTCATATTGTGTTCCATTACCTGCACAAAGTGCTACACCTGTCACTGTAGAATAAGAGAAAATTCTAGATTCTCTTGTCTATAAATTGCACCCTTGAGACTCTTTGACCTTATGGGGGTCAGAGAATTAACATTCATGCTAGGGCTACTTCCTGCATGTGTCCCACTTTGCCAGGCTAATGGAGCAGCATACACAAGATTCCATATGAACCGGAGAAGTCCCATTATCTTGAATACCCACTGTTTTTACATTTTTAGAATTAAGTAAAACCCTTTAGGACTACTCAGCACTCTTGGTCCATGAGTCTATGGTTCAAAAAGCTACAAATAGCCCTGCTTTGGCAACTACTATGCTGCCGCTTAGCTTCTCCTCATATCTAATTCTGTATTTTACCTTTATGTACTTACTCCTCTTAAAATATACTGGTAGTTTCTCGCTGTTTTTGAAATAGAGCTAATCTGTAGAAATCTACCCACAAATTCTCTGCTGTCATATCCGAGCCTGTGCTGCAGATATATCTGCCGTACACTCTCACATCCAGCATTCAGGGGCAGAGGACTCACTGCAATTGCACAGAATCACAGAGGACAGAGTGAGAGACCTTTCTTATTTCACTTAATGGAAAATGTCTCATCAACTGCCCTATAGTTGTGTGTATTTTTTTTTCCTAAAGAGAAAGAAACCCTTGGTAACACTTGTGAACACCTGGGTCATTCCCTGTACCACCACTTCCAAAGGTGAGACTATTTTAGCTTAATTTAGGCTAGAGGAGGTGATAAAAAAATCACATCTGTATGGGATGATCTATTAGGATTCTATCTGAGGTCACTGTCACATTTTTGTAAAATAATAAATTGATATTTTGTGTGACACACACTAATTTTTTGTCCAGATTCATAGATATCCCTGATGTTCTCTTAAGAGAAAAAACCCACCCATGTGAGTGCTGGGAGCTATAACTTTACTCAGTAGGTGACAGGAGACACAAGTGACTCATGTACACATAATGTGGTTGAATACTTGGTCCTCATAGCTGGTCTTACACCAGGACAACCTGTCTCAGCATAGAGGATGTGCTTTTCTGCCCTCTTTCAGCCTTCTACCTTCTTTCTATGACCTCTACAGAGAGACCTATCATCCTTATCCAAGTTGTCACCACAGTCTCCAGCATCTACAAAATAGGTATAGGTCAGGGCCACATAGTATTCAGGCATGGCTTAGGAATACTGTACTAACTGCTAAAGCTTTAGGGCCTGGTCATCCTGTTTCTCCCTTCCTGAAAACCTTAGGAGAACTCCCTTGGAATTACCCATAGGTGCTTTTTCAAACCTTCAGTTCCTCTGCAGTCAGGAGGAAATGAAATCCTCACTGGCATTTCTTAGGCAACTGGTTTCTCTAAGACTTCTCAGAATGCCTGTGGTTTCACACGTAGTAAAGATGCCTAGAGCAGCAGAGTAAAGGTCATTTTCTTTTTCTACTTTATGGTTTCAGAAGAATGATATTTTATAGACATAGGAAGACCAACAGTTGAGCAAATATAAGTCGCTGTGTTCTTTATATTTGTTTAAATCTATCTATGAAGAGGAGAAAAGTGAAGATGCGCATATTTTATCAATACAGAACCTTCGTATCTCACTATTGAAGGCTCTTGGAGTCTCCAGGAAGATAGATGCTAAGACAGGCAGGAATGATGCATTGTTAAGGATTTCCAAAGTAGGGTAATAAGGAGATTTTTAAGACAATTTTGTTAGAATGAAATTTTAATTTATCTAAAGCCTTATAATCTATGAAAATGCACTCCTAAAAAAAAGGTGTTCTAAAGCATTGCCCAAAGAGATTAACTAAATAAAAATACACTGTCATAAGATACAATGTACTTGCTAATTCAAATATATTTAAGACAAATAGGAATTTTTAAAAGCATATTATGGAACCCACTTCATCTCATTTTCAGGTATATAGACCTTGGTACCATATTTTAAACCTTTGTTATTGTTGTTTGTAGGGATTAAATTAAATAAGATTGTAATCTCATTTACATAGATAGTGGTTGGCATGTAGCAAACACACAACTAATGATATTTTGCATTATAGTTACTGTGAAAATAAATTATTCACATTTCTAACCTCTGATACCCCACTCTACTCCCTTTGTACATAGTTCATCCTGCCGTGCACATGGAAATCTTGCTCATTCTATTGATTTATGAAATTATTCCTTTAAAAGAAAACACAATTTTTTCTCTGTATTCTATTTCTGATTGTTTTCTTTTTATCCATTCATTCTATGGTACACAAAATAAGATCCAGGAGACACACCTCCGTGGAGAAATACCACATTCCAGGCCCAGGAAGCAGTGACCACAAATGGTGAGGTAAAGACTACAGGTGAGACAGAGGTTGTTAATCAGTGGGTCTTAAAGAGAGACATTGCCTTGACTGCCTGTGTGGCCCTTCCATGTAGAGGGGAGGGCAGGAGTGCTGGAATCTGAGACAGGCAACAAGGAAGGCTCAACTGGTGCAGCTGGTTCCAAAGATGAGGACTTCTGAAGCTGAAAGAGGAAAAGAATGAATACTCTAAACTTTTCAGAAGAGCACCAGCCCTGTAGAAGTGGTGATTTAGCCTAGGGACACCCATGTTGTCTTCTGCTTTCCAAAACTCAGATAATCCATGTGTGCTATAAAGCACTAAATTGAAGGCATTTTTTTCCCCGCTAGCATTAAGAAATGAATACCCCCCCCTTCACTGATTCCTGGATTACTGCCATCTTTTCCCACTCTGAATATTCTAGCTTCACTTCTCTTGAATCCATTCTGCACACATCTGCACTAATATTTTAAGGTATTTCAATGACTTCCCTGCTCAAGAACCTTCAGTTCCTTTCCCTGTCCTTGCTATGAAGTGAAAACCTCTATCTTGGTTCTGTGAGGGCGATGTCATTTCATTCTCTCTATATGAAGTCCTGCTTTTCTGCTAAGGAAGGGATATACGGTGCCCTTCCCTGGAGCCTGGCTTTCTTGTCCTCACTCTGCCTGTGGGTGGTGCAGAAGCCCCGCCCACCAAGTACTCTCTAATTTCTACTCCCAAACATTGGAGCAATTCATATAGTCAAGACGTAAATACAGCTCAGAGATGGTTGCTTGCTAAGGCCATAAAATAAACAATTAGCTATAGGAGAAAAGAAAGGTACTAGCAGGAAGAAACTGGGTTTCCTATGGCCCACGCCCAAAGAAAATTTATTTGATAGATAATTTAAGCCATTCAAAAATATTTCATTGGAATATATTTCACGTGATCTGGTGAGCACAATTGTAATAATATAGCTACAATGAAATGCATTTGCTTTATTTTACTCTGTTGAACTTTTTCTTATGTTATAGCAAGATCTTCTGCATACGTTCAGTTCCTAGTATACACACAGGCCCACAGTTCTAAGGCACAGTATCATTTGGACACTATCTCAAGCAGCACTTGAGAAGTCTGACGACGCTCTAATGCGGAGCACGTTTTGTGGCCCTTCCCACCCTGAGTGTCAGCCTTGGCTCACCTGGAAGCTTCCCGGCGTCTTTCCCGCCGACTTGGAGGCCTCCACAATCTTGAAGTCCTGCTGTGCACACCAAGGCCAGCAGGCACCAGTGGGCCGTTACCCATGAACGGAGGGCAGGATCTCCTCCCTTTATTCTCACTCTGGACCAAGGCTGTTCTCTTTATCATGGGCGCACTTTATTGAGTGCTGCCAAACGAGATGAATAGAAGCAAATGCTGACAGGACTGCGGTGATGAAGCACGAGGTGGGGTCGCCAGGGTTTCACAGTGAACGAATTGAGTCACATCTACTTCTCATCCATTATTTAGGGGTGATTGGCCAGGCTTGGCTTCTATAGATTTGATAATCATTCAGATGTCCATATTTAATATGTAACATAAATTTCTCATTCGGATGTCGATGACTTGTCACCACGGAACAACAATGCATAAAAGGAGAGGTAATGTATGGATTCTCAGAAATATTTGACATAAATAAATATGTAAAAGGGAGATAATAAAATCTGCTTCTGTCTGCCTGCCAGCTAGCCTCCATGTCAGACCGGACAGCCGTCTAGTGCCGTGATCGTCGGCAGCTGTATCCTATGAATATTGGCCTGCACACTGGAGATTAACGCACAGCAGATGTTTCTCTGCGGGCTAACAGATATATCACCCCTGATAACGGATGACAAATGTTGTTCCATATTGTGTCAGACAAAACCAGGGCTCTTGTAAAACAAGTGTTACAGCTGGAATAGGATATTTTAACACAGTTACCTAAGGAGAAGACAAACAGACAGTCTCCTGCTCAGAAGGCATACGAATGCTGAGCTGGGTCTGCGGCACTGCCAGCCAGGCAGGGTGGAGGACAGCACGGGATGGGAGATGCTGGTAATTAAGAGCAAGGGCCTGTCGGAAGTGGCCCTGCTTCCCAAGATCAAGGCCCAGGTTTTTGGTGAGTTTTCAATTATTTCCCAGTGTCTCTCTCTCCATGAGGCCCTCACCACAGATTAGAAAATGCATTCAGGTTGTTGGTGGGGAGCAACGAGTCTAGGATAGCAAAGAATCTATGATCAGAATAGCTAATCACTTTATTTACTCACAATCTCAGAAGCAGCCAGCTGGATTTACGAACCATTGACAGTTAAATGTCAATGGGATGAGACGCACGAAAATGATAAACACTCCCTATACATGAAATATCACAGGAGGCTGATGAGCACATGTCGTGATTACTCGTTGCCACTACTTCTCCTTTGGCCATCTCTGGCACATGTGCCATCCTGTGGCCTGTCTTCCACTGCATCTGTGGCAGAGCTGAGGTAATATTAATCTGTCCCTCTGCCCATTTGTTTATAAATTCTATGTCTTTTCCTTTCATTGCAAAAAAAAAATAATTAACTGTACCCGTAAATAAATTTTGTCCTGTAACCTTCACAAGCAACAGAGTTCCAGCCCACTCAGCGGTGGCAGGGCTGGGCATCAGCTTTTGTCCCTTGTGTTTCCTGGCACTGGACTGTTCCCTCTCTGGGAATGCTGAACCATCCACCAGACAGCATACCTGAGGAATCATGTCTTCTTGGTTGCCAGCAAAGCTGCTGGCTAGGCAAGAAGCTCGTAGAACAACAGGGCAACTTGCAGTCACTTTCTGACTCGGTAATGAACTTTTCCTCACCTCCCCCTCCTGACTGAGACTTCAGTTTCCAGGTACCATGTTTTCCCCAAGCAATTTTATACAACGAGACGGTAACAGTTGTTTGTCTGATAAAGCACGTACTATTTAGAACACAGATGTTTGATTATTATTTATTTCTCTCTGAAGCCCACTAATTCGGTCCCAGATGATCTCTTTTTCCCTTTTGCTTAAATTTAATTTGGAATGTATGTTGTTGGTAAGTGACAGATAGTTTAATTATTAATAGGATGCTAGAATGCAGTGCACCATAGTTTTAAACTCTTTAGGGGCCAAAGCACCACCACCCCCTTTCTCCCTTATGCTGCTAGGACTCCTTGATGAGTACAAAGGTAATTACAAAGTGCGTGACAAATCTGCACGCACGATCTTTTCTCTTCAACATTTGTGCTTGCCTATGATTTTATCGCATGCCAGCCATTCAAACTGCAGGGCAGCCATGAAACAGTGAAGCTGTGTGTTCTTCCCTCCCAGACTGTGGTGCTCACATGTACTGTGTATGCACCTAACTGTGTTTCCACATACGTGTATGGTCATTACCTTTATGAGCACAGAAGACTTCAAACAAACCTCTACTTCTCAAAGGTCAGGACAAAGCTGTCAGTAAAGAAGCTGCAGTTAGAGGAGGTTTTTGCACAGGTGTGAATGTAGAACAAACCAAGGAAAGAAATTCCTAACCCTCAGTGTCATCTGGAATGGAGTAGTCAGCTGGATTTCTGTGGTTTGTTAGCTCGGCTGGAGTTGATGGTGATAAAGCAGCCATGGGTTTGAGCCCTGTATGGGCCAGTTAGTTTCACAGGCTGCCTCTCTAATCACAGCTGCAGTTGCACAAATGCTTGCCATCGGTCAGAGAGGCTGGACCAGGAGTGTTTAAGAGGCAGCCTAGCTCATCACTCCACAGAGGCGGGGAGACACAGCGCAGGCAAGCCTCCATGGTCCTGGCAACCTCAGACGTGGTGGCAGGAGTCCTGAGAGGCCAGGGCGCACAGGCCAGGGTGGATGCTGGCCCTGAGATGGTCCCAGAAATGACAGCTCTGATCATATTTCTTACATTCTTTGATGTACATCTTTAACAAAATGAAGCTTTGTTTTCTTCTAAAAGGAAATGAGGATTGTCCAGAGGAGCTAATTGTCCTTTGTTCACCCCTTGGCCACATACAAGACCCCTCCCAGTGCATGTGCTGTTCTGTGTTCCTAATATGCTTGCAAAATTGGCTGGCTCCTCACTGATACCACTCTCTAAACCTCCACTTCCTAAAGCAGCCAGGTTTTCTATGTCAGATTTTGCCACTTATTGTGTGGGTGTTGCCAGCTTGCCTGCTTTCTCCTCCGATGCTTAAAATGTCTCTTCTCACTGGTGAGTTCAGTGTGTAGCACAGAAACTACTGCGGGGTAGCTGCTCAACAAAATGTGCAATTTGTAATCAAGGTCTTCAGTTGCATTTTAAATATAAATTATGTGCATGAGTGCCTAAATACAAATTATGTATGTGTGTGTTGAAGGTTCTAGAGTCACTAGGGGAATATGGCATAAGGAGGAAGCCCATAAGATGAAGAATTCAAACAAGCAGAGTGAAAGCAGCCATTCCAGCATTCTCAACAGCAATACTATATGTTTTAAAAAACAGAGCCTGCCACTTTTACCCACAAGTGATTAGCAGAAGACACAGGCTGTGGTGAAGCCAAGACATTCCACTGGACCATCCATAGAGATAATAAGTTTTTCAAGTGGAACTCTTCCCAGGAGACACAGAAAGACTGAATAGTGTAAGCAGAGAGGTCCACACCGAAGTCATGCCTGTAAACACTTGATTCAGGCCTACTTTTCAGGAGCCTTGTGTCCAGAGTCCACGGAGCATGGGGAACAAAAAATACGATTTCACCATATGTTGTTCAAAAGTCAGTACAAATAAAGAGAGCAAAGAGATTTTTAAGGCTCAAAGACCACGTGGTAAATTAGTAGAAATGCAAACCATTGCATTTAAAACTCTGCATGCTTTTTCTTTATTCTTGCTAAAGTGTGTAGGCATAAAAATTTCACAACCTTAAGAGATATTTTCATGTGTGTATAGTCATTATTGTGACATCAGAAATTTGATATATTGCATGGTGTGTCATTTTATTTCTTTTTAATAGAAAATGAATGAATTAAATTTTAGTGATCTGCGCACAAGACAGACTGTGCCAAGAGGTGAATGTCTGGAACCCCTTGGGGTACAGCCTGCTCACAAGCTTTCAGAAGTCAGGTCTTCAGTAGGAAAGATCACCAACAAGATCACCTTCAGTAGGACATATTACCCCTGTAGGATGGGGCTTGACATCACTCTGCCATGGGAAGAGTCAACCAAAACAATAATATCTGGTCCATTCTCACTCTGCCAGACTTGGAGATTCTATGCCTTAGACACAAACAAATGAAGCCCTAGGAATTCAAGACACTGGGCTTCACTTCCAAGTTCCTCTGTTTCTTTTAGTGTGAGCCTAAACAGGATTTCTCAAAAGATATGTGGATTTGGTAAGTATTACCAACTCCGTAGTCTCCATTTATTGAAGATTCACAACCACCTAACCAAATATTAGAAAGGCAATTTTATTTCTCACAAAACCTATAAACAAAGTTAACATAACATCATATCTGTGCAATTAAAACTATTTTGTGTGAAATTGAAACACTGATTTACTCCAAGATTTCCCTCCAAGATAATCTAAGAATTGAAACATAATACATATTTTAACAACTGTTTCATTATACATGGTATGCATTCAGAAAATGAGTTATGTTTCACATTTATGCTATCTTAAATGCAGTCTCTTCAGCTCTAGGTTTTACTTTCCCCTTCTTACCTCATTATTAAAACTTGAAAATCAAAGTAATTGTACTTTTTCTCTGGTATACATAATATGTAGAAAATAGTGCATGATTGTGCTATTGTGTAGAGACCCTTATGACGTAGGAATATCTCCGCTCCTGGAATGTGTCAAACTGGGCCAATTATAAACAGCTGTATTCAGTTCACAGACCCTGCTGCAGTGGTGCTGAGGGCCGGGGGGTTCAGAGACAGGCTTCATGGGGACAGGCCCTAGGATTCTGCTGCCCACCTGTGGCCTCAGTGCTTTCCCCTTAAGCTGCCGATTCTGCATTTGTGAGGAAATGAATGACTTGGCTTCAGTTTTCTGCATGTGTGTACCAAAACAGATAAAATGTGTGAGTAAATGTTTAGCTGTGAAGTGTTGCACACATTAAGGTATCCTTGAATATAAAGCACTGTAAGGAGTATGGAGGAGCATTCTGTAAAAGCCCTGCTCCCCAGTGAGAATGCTGAGAGCACATTACACCGTCATGTTATATTAGTTTTCCAAATTTGATTTCCAGTTTCCAGTTCACTGCTAATGGGGAACCTTAAGCCATGAGAAGGAATGAACCCCTAAATGATGATCTGCCCTAAATGATGATCTGCCCTACTTTTCTGTTTTGCCATAACCATTAGACAGTGGAATTACTAGCTCCCTTGCACGAAGAAGGGACAGGATTCGCAGAAACAGGCATTGTGCTTCACTTGCCTATGGTAAAAATGGGAAACATGACTTTTGTCTCCAGACTAAAGCACTATTCCTCTGATGATCATTCTCCAGTGGAGCTTGTCTTAGATGAGCTTGTGTTGCCAGATTACCAAAAGCCCAAAGGGGTTTATTTTTGATCTTTAAACTATCTCAATCTTTTAAAGCATCAAATTTACATGAAATGTTTATTTTCTATCATAAATCATGGTCAAATATAAAATGGTTGGGAAAAAAAGCAGAAGACATGAAGCAGAAGGCAGAAGTCGCTTCTCGCAGCACATTAACTGTGATTTTGGACTTGTTCCCCAAGATTGCTAGGCTTCAGTTTCTCATCTTCCTGCAAGCCTTTGCATAGCCAATGGGCCGCAGACTATGTCCTCTTCTGGATGGCAAATTGTGCAGTTGGGGGAGGGCTTTGGCCTGTTTTGATTTGAACTGTAGTCTTTTGCAGCTAGCCAATTAAGATGATGTAACTTCGATTAACATAACTTTGAAGAGATGTGACTGCCATCCTAGTTGCTGCTTAGTATATTAATATATCATATTATCTTTATTGAATGTCTGGCTTTTGCATCACAGAGACACCTGGTCCTGACGATGGGAGTGGTGGCAAGAGGGGATTAGAAGGGAGGGTGATGCAGAGGACAGTGAGGAACAGCAGCGGACACTTGTCCATTTTGCATCAAGTGATCTCACACCCTGACATTTCCTCCATGCCTTATCTTGTCACCACATTCGTGGTGTAGGAGGTAAACATGAAATGAAATCAGGGATATTTTCTCTGCTAGTCCAAGCAGGTTATTTTCATTGTTTTACAACATAAGTGATAAAATTGATTTCATAGGTTCTCACAATCCTAGTCTGACAAAATGTCAGGAAGAATAACAATCCTGAAGTCCTTTTGGAAATCTCATTTTTTTTTGTTTCAAGAAAATTAAATCTGTGTAGTCTTGGGTTGCAAAAAATAAACTGCTCTCAGTGAAACGTGATTTACTTACATGGCCATTTGTTAAACGCATTTCATTGTTCTCTCATAATGGTTTCAATTCTCTCTCCATCACTTTTTCTGCCCTTTCCCTCTGATAGATACTCCAAAGTACTTAAAAATTTGGAGCCACTTCTGCTTAAAACTTCCTTCTGCGCTGTACTTGGCTATACATTAAATTTGTCCCATCCAGAGCCACAGTGGAGATAAAGATGAGAAAATGAAGAAAGATTGCAAGTGAAGTTCTTCAATGGAACAGGAACACTGCCTTTCTCTGCCCCACTCCCTGTCCTGAGAAAATCACTGGAGGAGTGCTGACCCAGTTGTGTGCTGCAGGCAAGGGATAAGGGCCCTGGGAATGGTGGACCAGAGCAGCCTGGGTGGGAACAGCAGTCCAGGACAGCCTGGATGAGGGCCTGCGAGCAGAGCTGGACAGGCCGTGCAGGGGCAGGAGCCAGCTCCGAGCATGATGCCTGTCTCTGTGGCCCCTTGCTGGCTTTGTCTGTGGGGAGTCAGACCTTGACATTCACTCTAACTCCTTACCAGGGAGGATTCAGCAGTCGTAGTTGATATACACAGACTCCATCCGCAAGGTTTCTGAGGAGCTGTCCTGATGTGCAGTCTTGGACTGCCTGCCTGGCCTTTTTTTTTTTTTTTTTACCAGAACTCTCTGACTGTACCTAAATACACCTGTGATGCCTGGTGTGGTGTAGAAAAAAGTTGGGAGATGAAATAAGGCCCATTCTAGTTTTTCACTGTATGATGACAGGTTGATTAGTACTCTTGAGTATTACAAGATCAACTGTTAATAATACTATCACAATGACTAAACAGCCTAAGCTACTAATGTTTAAAAAGTTGGACAGCTTTACCAGCAGTGGTGAGCCAATGTCACTTATGCTGCAGCAGGCTGCTATCGCTGAAAGCCCTAAAAGGTTCACCACCACTGGTTGCTGTATATCTAAATTCCTAATACCGTATATATTTAATCACATAAATCTTCTGGAAAACAAACACTTAGATGAAAATCTTGCCGTTTTCTCTCATCTCTTATGTATTTTAATTCTTAAGTTGATAAATGTAAGTACAGTTTTATTAAAACTAAAAGACATTGAGGAAAATGAGATTCCAGAAAGAAGGTGGCTATGAACTCTTCATTCACATGTGCGTGGCCTGTTACATATTCTGCACCCTGCCTCTTTCTTGGAGGAATGCAAACTGCTGGAGGATTCCTTGCAAAGACAGCTAGAGGGTATAGAGCAACCCATGAAGCTTCAGTATGCTGAAGTTATTCTTCCAGGGTTCTGGTAGTTGATTCATAAAGTCATGAGGAGAAATTGTTTTTTTAAAAAACCACTCCTGTTTCTTTCTGTGCTGATCGGGACTCTACTTGCAAAGCTATGAGTTTTCCAACAATTCAGTTTTATTCCACTTGCACGTGCTTATTAGGTTTCTCTGAGGGCTCTTCCCTTCGGATCCTCCACTCACACGGGGATGCCCTTGCAAGGACAATGCATGGGAGAGGACAGTGGCCCCACATTGGCTGAGGAGGCAGTGGAGTCTTTTTCTGGAAAGTTTCTTTCTTTCTTTTTTGGATTTTAGGACAGGGTCTACAGGATGTTCAGGTTCTCACTACTAGATTGGACTTGTAGTGATCCGCCTGTTTACAGGCTCCCAAGAGCTGGGATTACAGGTGTGTGCCACCAAACCCAGTCTCAATCACCATCTCAGCGTGTCCTGGTGGTGGGGCTGGCACGGCAGGCTGGGGGGATTGAACCCCCTGCTGCTATTTGGTCAATCCTTGGAAAGTTTCAAACTTTGGAAGCCCTTTCAAACTATTTGGCCAGCCCTTGGAAAGTTGCAAAGTGAACATATGGCTCACTTATGAGATGTACAACACAGCTCTGAATTTCTGAGTGCTGAGATTACAGGTGTGTGCTGCCATTATTATTATTATTATTATTTTATATTATTTTATTTTTGTGGAACTGGGGATTGAACTTAGGCCCTTGCACTTGCCAGGGAAGTGCTTATTCTACTGAGCC
>NDGM011033827.1:0-10376 GCA_002564305.1 Octomys mimax
GCTTGCCAGGGAAGCACTTATTACACTGAGCCATCTCCCCAGCCCCAGAATGACATCTATTTTTAAACAAGGATATCCTGATTTATCTCATTTAATGAAATTAAAAAGAGTGGATCCTTGGTTGAGAGTTATAATACTCTAGTATTCCTAATCTATGTTTTTTTCAAACTGTAGGTCAGGATCCATTAGTAGATTATGAAACTAATTTGGAGGGTTGTAAGTAGAAACAAATCAAACAAGTAAACCAAATAGACAATAACATGTATCTTATATTTTTAACATAGGTAAACACAAACACATACTAGGTCACTGTATGTATTTCCCTTATTGTGGATAGTGGTCAAAAAAGTTTTGAGAAACACGACTTCAGACTCAAGTTCTTTATCAGTAGCATTCACCATTTCAATAACAGAGGTAAGTCAGAATAAACTGCTCCTATGAATGATTTATAAGCAGATATGAATAACTCATTTTTAAATCTTTCCACATTTCTCCCACCTTTGAAATCAGGAAGTGCTCGATCATCAACCAGCAGCATGGGCCTGACTTGCTTTTGCTCTACTAAACTTCTGGCTGCAGTCAGAGACGTGAATATTTCATCTTCAGAGATATCAAATTCCAGTTTTTTCAATCTTTCTAGTAGATCTTGTTTGCTCTCTTTGGTTGTATTGGTCACAAACCTAACCACTACAGAAGAACCACGTAACCTGGAAAAGTAAAACTGAGAAGTCGAGAGGCAACTTTCACATCTTAGTCCCATGAAACTTCCTAACTTGATAAAAGGGTGCTGAATGTTAAAACAGTGGTGCTGAACATATGGCACACATGCCGCAGTGGACTGTTCTTATCACTGAACACCACCGTGTAAGGTAAGTCAATGGGCGTTTTTTATGGATAAAGTTTATCTTCTTTTAATTTGTCCAGATGCTTACATTACATGCTAAGATCAACCTCACTTCTAAGCATTTTAAAGTCAAATAAAGCTCCTTCATTTTTTGAGAGACTTCTGTATTTTTTGCCTTTTTCTGCAGAGTTGAGTGAAGAAGTGAACCACTACTGCACTCACAGATACAAGGAGTAAAGTTTCCCTAAGAGATTACATACTGGTCCAATACTTTCTTCTTAAAAGGTGAGAGCATTAAGTCCTAGGGAAGTAAGTAACTTGCCAGCTTTTTACAGCTTATTATCAGCAGTGCTGAGACGAGACTCTTGTATCCTGGGACAGTGTCTGATCTCCTATGTTAAGAGAACAGAGGGTACTGCTGGGTGTTCACAGTGAAAATAGCTAAGCTCAAATGGGCTACTAAGTTTATAAACCAAAACTACCCTGATAATCTGCCTCCAGTCTCCCATTTTTATAGAAAAAAATTTTCACATTGAACTACTTACACACAAGAATGATTAGATTCCATGATCTACTTCTGAAACCTAAACTGGCAGGATATCTGAGAAAGAATTCAAGACATGCTAGCTTCCTTTAAAAATGAAAAACTGTTTCTTGATCCTATGGTATTTTAAAGGCCAGGCAAGTGCTATACTGCTGAGCTATATCCCCGGCCCAGTGTTTTAACTGAAAATCTAAACATAATTTTAATTTAGTTACAATTCTCCATTTTTTATTGATATCCTGTTGCTTTTCATTTATGCTTGCCTCAAAAGACCATAAAGCATAAAGGTACTAACTACAATTTAAAACAAGCAAATAAAACAGAAATTTTTAAATAATCACCCGAAGAACATTGATTAAATTTATATTAAATAATTCACTGCAATGATGATTACTGCTTTAAGATCTGTGTAGTAATATTTCCATGCAATACATTAAATCTGATGGTTTATCTTGCAAAAGAAATTGATTACTCCAACATAGCTATCATCCTAAAAATGAGTAAGTATGAAATAACTGTATCATTTTTAATGAGTTTCCTTTTAAAACTTTTTGTTTTACTAGTCCCTCAACTTCCCTTAGTCTATTTGTTTCTATAGAAACCACACTGCCAGTGGCAGTACAGTGAAACAGAAACCTGCTGGTGCCTGTGACAAAGCAATGTGCAGGCTCCTGCCCCCCGGAAAGGCAGGCTTATAGTTTACAGAGCTACTTAGAAATGTCACTGTTCACCAGAAATAAATAATGTTTTCTCTGATCCAGAGCAGAAAGCTCATCTTTAGAGCAGTAAAAGCCCTGTCCACAGGAGCAGACTGACTGGTGGACATTGATCCTTGCTCCCAGAGCATAACTCAGAGAGATCACTTCAAGCAGTGAAAGTCTTAACAGTGTGTTTGATTTTCTTTTGGCTTTAAACAACGTACTGTATTTCTCCACCTATGAAACGAACAAGATTCCTAACAAAATATAGCTTCTGATACCAAAATATATAATACTATTTATATCTCTTGGTTCTCCAGATTGAAAGTAAGCTCCAAGAGAATACAAAGCCTATGTCAATCTTTTGTCAGTGCTGGGCACTGTGATACTTCTGATTAACAGCATGAACATTTTAAGGTTGGAAAACAATACACGTCATGTACTCTATACTGCTGAGCAGTTTTCAACACCCAGAAATAACATTCATTTTCAGCTCACTTTACATGTTTTTACTGTGTATACTGACTTTATATGTAGGCTTTTGTTGATACAACTGTAGCTGGTGTATCGGAAACAGAAGGTAACCTTCCCTAGCCTTTGTAGGCATTCAATTAAGCTGATGGAAAAATTAGCAAGTTTCAAGTCCTTTAATCAAACTGATTATCCATTCAATGTTAAATCTTAAAATGGAGCAGGAGGAGGTAAAATTATGCCTGCTCATTTTGATTCTAAGATTTGTGATATTCCCAATGCCATGTATTACACATTTTAGAACTTTTGAGTTTTCATTCCCAAATTGTAGAAATACATACACACAAATGTCTACAGCAAAAGGCAAATCCTAATAAAAGCTTAGAGAACAATGTTTGGAGGATATTACAAAGCATATATCTTCTAGCTAAACCCAAGGCAGCTCATGTATATATGGTAAGCTGGTAAAATGCCATCTCAAGGCCATCCATTTAGCTAATGATCTGCCTTGGTAAAATGGCACTTACAAATATAATTTGTCAGCTGAACCTGGAAGATAGCTTGCCTTTTAAGAGCTTCCTGTGCGCCTGGCACAGCTGCATCTTCAATGTGAAGTGTGCCATTGAGATCTACCAAAACAGCTTTTAATGCCCGGCGTGCTGCCATCCTTCATTCCCTAGGAGAGAGCAAATGAAATTAAAAATACAGTTTAGGAAACAATGGACAATTAAAAACTGGTAAGTCTTCAAAAATACTATCCACAGCCAGAAAGATACTGCTTGTGCTACGCTACTTCTCTTTTGGAAAAGTTTTTAAAAACTGAAACTCAAAGTTTGATCCATAACGCCACTACAATGCTTAGTTTTTTAAAAAAAATCTTAAATTTAAACTAGAAAGGAAGGGAAATGTCAGATGTTGCTATTTTAAGTTTTCTTAAAATAATCCTGGTGAATGATTCATTGGTTTATTATTTTATTTTTATTTATTTATTTTTTTATGGAACTGGGGATTGAACACAGACCCTTGCACTTGCCATGGAAGTGCTTATTCCATTGAGCCAACTCCCTGGCCCCTGGTTTATTTTATTTTTAAATATCAGACAAGTATACTCTGAAGTATGGGAAGATACAAGCACTATATTAACAAGGTCATGTTTCCTGCTGGTTACACACAATGAGAATGCAGTCACCATTTCCATTGCTATGTCCTAATGGCGTATATGGTCAAAAAGCTACCAGTTACTTTTAAGGGATATTGAGGATGAAATGGTATGTAGTAATTTTCAAGGAAGTACTTCTTTACCTTATAATGCGCAGCTTTCCTTTCATAATTTCCTTTCAATAATTTCTGTTTTGAGTTATGTACTACATAGAACATCAGTTAAGGTAAATATGATTTAAAGACAGTAAGGAGTTAGGCAACAATAGTATCGAAGCTAAAGGAGAAGGGCATAGGAGTTAATTTAGCTTTTTTTTTTTTTAACGGAACCAGGGATTGAACTCAGACCCTTGCCCTTGCCAGGGAAGTGCTTATTCTACTGAGTTATCTCCCAGCCCTTAATTTAGCTTTTTAATTAATCCAGTCATATACTTTTCTGCCTGATGATTTGTTTTTACAAGGAAATATGTCAGATGTACAAAATAGTATCAAGGATCATACAACCACCTCCTGTACTCATTCTTCAGCTTCAGAAATAAGAAGGTACAGGTGCAGCCCTTGTTTGTTATAGCTTCTTTCATTCAATTCCTCGTCTTTTCCTTCCCAAGGCACCAGATCTTCAAAGCTCTGTATTAATAGTACTCTGTGCATACTTAGCAATTTGCTTATCATTCAACATTATCTTACAAAAATCTCTCTACTAACACATGTAGGTGTATTCATTTATATTTGGACTTGTATAATACTCTAGCATCTAAATATTTTATTATACTACCGGATTACTCTATGAATATCTTCACATGTGTTTCCCAGTAGACACGTGTGAAAATTTCTCTGAAGTCTGCTAGCATCTGAACGTGCATGCTCATCCTTACGCTTACAGAATACCGTCAAGTGTCTCTTCATAGGGCAAGTGTTCATTAAACAATGACATGTGTCCAGTGCTGGTGTAACAGCAAACATGGAAGATCTACTCCTACTAAAATCAGAATCAGAAGGAAAGGGATGAAGTTCAGTTGACCCTGGGACATGTAACAAGACATTACCAAAAGTTTGTACTATGTTCTGAGAAGAGCTTTTGGGCGGAAGAACTGAATCAAGGTGGCACTGTGCCCAGAGCTTTGAATATTCACCCTTCCTCATGGGCCTGCTAACCTCCCTGGGCCCAGCTCTCAGATCAGCCAGGAAAACTCTAAAATCCAGTGTTACCTTCTGAAGTAATGGTTTCCCCTTGTGCATTCCTGTCAGGGAAGCAGAGGGATAGCAGGGATAAGCCCTGAACGTCTTTTCCCGTTCCAAGTCAGCCATCTCCACACACATGGTATAAATATACAAAATAAAATCAGAGTGAGCTGCAGAACTGCAACCAACTGCTGCTAAATACAGGTCACTGATGAGCATCACACAACACATTTTCTCCCTTTGTTTTGGCAAAGTTCTCCCTATACTGTCCAGCCCAACCTTGAACTTGCTATGAAGCCTCGGCTGCCATGGAACTCAAGATTTTTCTGCCTCAGCCCCACTGTTGGGACTATAGATAAGCAACACTACAACAGGCAACACAATAATTTTTTTCCAAGTAAACTACCCTGTATTTAAGGTAAAACTGAAACTTTTAACAAAGGAGATCATTTTCATGACTTGAGGATATAGAAGATTTTCTTAAACAAAATAGAAGACGCAGAAACAATAGCTGGGCATGGTAGTGCTGCCTATAATCCTAGCACTCAGGGAGGCTGAGACAGGAAGTTGTCATCTGGACAACTCCCAGAAATCTACTAGAGGATGGAAGAAATAGGTCAGAAAAGAATATACACAGTGTGCTTTCAAAAACAGGGAAGCATACCTAAGTGGTAAAACTGTATGGAGAAACAAAGGAAAATCACCAAAGAGTCAGGATACTGATTCCCTTCAAGGGACAGGCAGGTGCAAACCAGAGGGAATACAAAGGGAGATGTTTTTAATAATGCATCAGTAACACAATTTGAAAGAATCTGTCCAAAGTATAGTACCTGGGGTGCATCTGCTGGGTCATAGAGTATGGTATTACCAGATTGATTTCTCAAATGTTTGTTTTTGTACTGATGTGTTCTCTCACTAACAGTATATGAGAATTTGTATTCTCCCTTGTTGACCTGGATAAGTTGCATGGTTATTTTAATTACTAAAACTTACATGTTTTATGTACTCTTGTACACATTATCTATTTCATAAGAAAATTAGTCTTGTTATTTAATTTATTTATTGATACAGGGTTTCACTACAGATTGGACTCCTAGTGATCCTCCTGTCTCAGCCTCTACAGTGCTGGGATTATAGGCCTATGCCACCAAGCCTGGTTTTAGGGCCTGCACAGCATACCTGGGGTTTTGGGGCTGGCACAGCATGCAGCACCAGGGATCGAGCTCAGGACCTTGTGCTTGGCATGCAGTCACTTAGTCTGCTGAACTATCTCTCCAGCCAAGACCTGTCATTTTAGTCTCATATATTTAACATAGTTAAATAAAAAAATTAGTTCAGACAATCATTGTACTCATTATGGCTTGTGTCTAGATGTCGCCCTAAAGCCTCATGGGGTGATAGGTAGGGCTTTTCAAAGGTGGCAGGATCTATAGCAAGTGATGGTGGGATTAAACGTGTGTGCTTACTCAATTAATATGCTGACTGGCATAGTTCTGTATTGGGAGCAACTGAAGCTGGAAATTGGTCATATGCTAGAAGGTAGGATAAAGCCTCATTGCCTACCACAGCCAAGCTACCTCTGTCTTGGGAAAAATATCCTAGGACATACTGTTGGCTATTAGTCCCTAGGTAACCTTGAGTCTTGTAACTTCAAAAGGTATTTAAAAAAATGCCCCTACTGTTGCTCAGGGGTCCTTTGCCAATCAAGAATGGCCACCACCTGACCTCAGCTATTATCCTTTGTCTCTATTGTCTAAATCTTCTTGTCATTTTCTCCTGGGGACCACTGAGAGACCAAGGAAGCCCTACAGTTCTGTGCAGGATTAAGGGTGCCCTGGGGTTATATACTTATTAGGACTTCTTTGTAAATGCTGATAGTTTTAA
Organism: Octomys mimax; assembly: GCA_002564305.1. Classification (NCBI taxonomy): domain Eukaryota; kingdom Metazoa; phylum Chordata; class Mammalia; order Rodentia; family Octodontidae; genus Octomys; species Octomys mimax. The sequence continues at coordinate 6,782 of NDGM011033827.1, forward strand.
CCACTACTGAAGCATCCACATAGGCTTAATGCTATCAAAACAGTCTATTTCTTTTCCTTGTTCCACAGAGGACATTTTTAAAACTCTGAAATACTCTTTTGGAGTATTAGAGATTTGAGTGTGCCGGACCAAGGCCTAAAGTGTAACACTGAGGTGGCTCAGACCTCTAAATACATTTTCTGGCCGGGGAGATGGCTCAGTAGAATAAATGCTTCCCTAGCAAGCACAAAGGCCTGAGTTCAATCCCCATTTCTGCCAAAAAATATAAAATATAAAAATAAAAATAGATAAATAAATAAATGCACTTTCTTCCCTAGCTAGTCCCACAAGGCCTTGATCATTATTACTATGATCTCTATTCTGATCTCAATCTTTACAATACTTGTTACCTGAAACAGAAGTTAGTATTTGATAAAAATGTATAGTCATCTCTGTATGCACAGGGATTGGTTCCAAAGTCCACACACTCATATCCCTCTAATAAAGGGATGCAGTATTTATTTGCACATCCTAAGCACAACCTTCTGTGTAATTTAAATCATCTCTCAATTACAAGAATACAACATGCATGCTACGTAAACAGTTCTCATATACTGTTTAGGGAATAATAAGGAAAAAAGTCTGCATGTGGTAAGTACAAACAATGACGCTTTTTCCCCCTGTAATATTTTTGATCTGCAGTTGAATGTGGAGATGTAGAACCTACAGTGTTACGGTTCAGATGTCCCATGGCCTCCACAGCCTCATGTGTTTGGAAGGTGACTGCATTATGGAAGCAGCTGAGCTGGCTTGCTATTGGGAGGCCAGAGCAGTTCAGGGAAGGTAGGTCACTGCGAGTGTGGCTTGCAAGGGCTTATCTCATTCCACAGCTCCTCCCTTGATTCTCTCTGCTTCCTAGACATCATGCCATTGGTAGCTTTTCTTCAACATGTCCCTCTGCTATGTCATGCTGCCTTTAAGTGAGCTAACTAGGAGTCACAATAAACCTTTCCTCGTTTATGCTATACCTTTTTGTCTCAGTGCCAAAGAAGGTGACTAATATATATATAGCTACTGAGGGCCAACTATTATAAAATACCAGTATTGTCCTCAAAAGAATTTTAAAGTCTTCAAAAACAGTCTGTTTTTGTTTACTTTGAGATATTTACTATCTAGCTCCTAAACTTTGAACAAGTTATGTGGGATATCCTTAGAAGACCCATTAAAAACTGATGGTGGTACCTGTTTAATGTAAAAAAGAAACACCTATTCTGTCTCAACCCAACCACAACTCTTCCAGGTGCAACTGGAAGGACAACTGCCCTCAACTATCTCAGACACATCTCAATCCAGGAAATTTTTACTTTCCAACCTTTCCCCCCCTTTGTAATCTGAGTAAATGACACCACCAGCAATCCAGATGCTAAATCATATCAATTTCACATCCTTTACTGTCTTGAAACTACTCCTCTTCAGTTTTACTAAAATTAAGTTTTCAAATTGTCTTGTCTGGCTTTGTTCAAAAACTTCCCGAGTAGTCTCTCCTAAAGGTTTCTTTTTTCAAGCCCCAAACCAATTCCCTGGGCTCCAGTGTTCCAGAAGTTAACTACTAAGAGCAAGGGAGGTGAAGATGGCTGGTATGAATCCTTACAAGCTATGTGCACTTTTCTTTACCTCTCAGCCTCACTTCCTTCTTTGCTAAAGCAAAAAGAATACTGTTCACCTCTAATGATTATTGAGTGTAAAGTGATAGCCTTAAAGCATTGTGAATAGTGTTCATACTTAGAAAGACTGGGTTGCATATTTGGGGGATTGGGAGAGCAAAGAGAGGGGTACATGTCAAAGATTACAAAAATGACAAGATAAATATGATGCAGGCCTAAAGCATTACTGTAACTTGGGGATTTGAGAAAACATGCCAAAATAAAGCTATACTGTGGCATGTAATTCAGAATTTGCATAAACATTTAACATGAAACGAGATTTCACTAAAAAATTTTCTCTTGGGAGGGGTTGTTCTTCAGGATATACCTCCTTAAGTGCCCTACCTAAGGGATTCAACAAACGCTACTGTACAGTCACTCCCTAGTAAAATCTTCCAATGGGCTCTGCAATATCATCAGGTTAATGTAACCAAGAACACTTGAATAGAGCCTTCCTTACGTCTCCCACTCATTTATCTCTACCTCTACACCCAAGTTCTATAGCACTGTAGCCTCCCAAGTGTAGACTTCACCTCCCTTCCATTGCTAGACTTCTGTCTGATCCTTTCTCCCTCTTACATCTCCCATCAGGTAAACTCTTTCAGTCCTTAGCAAAGCATCATTCCCTCTAGGGCAAGCTGCCGCTATGTCCTCTTTTCAGGTAGCGCTGTGAGCCTCGTGTGCTAGCACTTTACCTATCACACTGTCCCGGTTACCTGTGGAGTGTCTCCCCTAAACTGCTGAGCAATGCTCGGCTCCATCTCCGTCTCCCTCCTTCCCTCCCTCCGTTTCCCACAGGGACCTAAGCACCAGCCTCTGCTCTCTGAAACAGCCTGAGTTCCAGCGACTGGCAAACATTAGGCTGCCCAGATGGACGCAGGCGTCGACAGTCAGGTGCAGCTTTCCAAGAACGACTACTATACAGCCAACACCTGCCGGGAGACCGCGGCCCAGCTTCACGCTCTGCGCACGCGCGAGCGGCCGAGGGGCCGTCACCTAAGGAGAGGACGTCCTCCCTGGGCCACGGCGCGGGCTGGCCTGGTCCTACAAGAAATGCCACCTGCAACAGATGTGCGGCCGCCGCCACCGTCCTAACACCATCTCCTCTCTCGCGATCTGAGAGTCTCCTCACCCCCACTCTGTCCCCTCGAAGCCAGCCGCACCACGCTGTCCGCAGGGCCGCACCGCCAGGCTCGAGCGCGCCGGGAGCGGACGGACCGACGTCGGACACTAGGCTGGGAACGCGCCGGAAGTCCCGCCTCCGACACTTCCGCCCGCGCGCACCACGGTGCGACCCCGCGGCTAGGTGGTACACCTTTGCGCTCGCAAAGGGACCGGAGGCGCAGCTGCTCTTGAGGCCCTCTCTGCGAGGGCGCAGCCAACTGGCCCTCGGTGCGCCAAGAAAACAAAGCTCCTGCTTTTGCACAGCGGCCACTTCGCATTCCGTAGCATCACTGCCGAACGTAGTGTTAAGTAACTTTATTTGCCTACTGCTTTCTTCTCTTTGTTGTTTCCCCGAGGAATGATTCCAAACTCTCTCCTTGCATGCTTAAATTGAAACTCCCAGTCTCATTTCCTTTGCCTCTTAACTACCAACTGAAGTGTACTGCTGTCTGCTTTAACCTCCACCTCAGGCAGCACGACCCTTGTTACCTGCACCAGCCATTCCAAAACTTGCTGTCACTTTTCTGTCTCAGGTAGGTACCAGAGGGTGTGCCAAAGAATGCCTACAAGAGCGTGATCTTGGTACCCGTACACTTTCTCCTTCATTCCCCCCAGACGTGATAAGTAGCTAGTTGCCTCTTCGTTTTTGTTTTTGTTTTGTTTTGTTTTTTTGCGAAACTGGGGATTTGAACTCAGGCCCTTGTGCTTGCCAGGCAAGTGCTTATTCTACTGAGCTATCTCCTCAGCCC
>NDGM011033829.1:0-10413 GCA_002564305.1 Octomys mimax
CCCTGACAAACTATATATGCTGATACCTGTGAACTAAGCAACTGCACTGAAGATAGCAATGTGCAATACTAGGACCATGCTTGGAATGCCTGTCATTCTGGTCTTCTAAATATGTACTGCTTTCAATGTCAAATTTATTACTGATATGCTGTCTCTCAAGCAAATATTTGTTTTAAAAAGGGGTAATAAATGAAAACAAGAGTCAAGAAAAATGTCATAGGACTGTCCTGCTACAATGCTGTACATGGTTAGGTTCCTAAATTTCTGTAAAAATATGTAATTGTTTATTCCTATTTTAAAATATTCTTTTCTTCACATTCTGTAGGGATTTAAAGTTTAACATATCAATACTTGATGGAAAATATCTGTCTCATGTTATGTCTAAGATGTTTAATATTCACATTGTTTAAATGTATATGCTATTTTCTGAGTGACTACATGAAGACACAAAATGTAATACAAAAACCACTATTGAATACCTCTAATCTTGCCCTTCTATATGTGTACCATTTCTAATGTCTCATCAATTAATATTCTCTTTTAAAATAATTTTTTTAAAGTAAAAGAGGACAAAAAATAAAGTTTATTGAAAGTAAAAATAAATGTTTAATTATTAATTTTTATTTGACCAATCTGGCATACCTGTGTGTTTTAACCTGAACAACAGCTTGGACAATGAAAATACATAATGTAACAACCACTGTTAAATTTTATTCTTGTTTTGAAACTGTATCATGTGTACCTTTGCTTGTTACTCTGTTTTTGTCTTTGTTTTTGCTCTTTGATTTAACCCTTGAAAATAAAAAGAATTTATAAATAATTAACTTGGAAAAATACATTCAAAAATTCTGAGAGCCTAGAAGAATTCAACATCAGTAGGAAACAACATGACACAAGGTTTATATTTTAGAAAGCAAGATACATATTTGCCCCATTGAACTCTCTGTTTTATGCAATTTTAGAATTGGGACATTTTGTCATAAGAAAGGAAAAAGAAACAAAAGTAGATGAAAAGAGAGAAGTTACGCTTTGGCCAAATTTCAAAGCATAAATATAGACTCGAAGTCACTAGAGAGTTATTAGATAAAGCTGGCCTGATGTTTGAATTTTAGGCTTGGGAAATTGAATGAAGACAGACAGGAACTAAAATGACATTTGAAATTTTTCATCCAATAAGACTAGATAAATTGATCATGTATAAAAGCTCATGTAATTTGATTTGGACGAAATATTCTCAAGATAGTAAGTATCATTTCAATCTATTTAACCCAGGATATTGAAAGGCAAGCAACTAATTAAAACCTAATTATTTTGTTAATATTTAAGAAGATTAATATAATGATATTTGTTATTGGAATATAATGGCTTTTTGTGACTTACGTCTTCTTTATGTACTTAATACTACAGGGTCTTACTACACAGATCAGACTTGTAGTGATCCTCTTGTTTTCAGCCTCCCAAGTGCTGGGATTGTAGGTACGTGCCACCATGCCCAGGCTCAATCATTGTCTCCACACACCCAGGGGACAGCATGGCATGCCTGGGGTTGAACCTTGGTCCCTGAGGCTGCTTAAGCAGCCGCTTTAGTCTGCCGAGCTATCTAGCCGGCTCTGACTTATGTCTTCTATCACATATAGGTTAAATTTATTTTTGGTCTTTAAACACTAAATGACATAATTCCTGGGTATTAATAAAATTGTACAATAGCTTATAAAACTTTTTATTTTAATGTATTTGGTACAGAGTGTTTAGGGTCTCATTAGTAGATCATACTCGTAGTGATCCTCCTGTTTTCAGCCTCCCAAGCAGTGAAATAACAGGTGCACCACCACTTCCAGTATCAATCACCACCTCAACATGCCACAGGGGCAGGGATGGCACAGCAAGCTGTCAATCAAACCCAACCACTGAGCTCTGCCTTAGCAAATGTTTTTAGTCTGCTGAGCTACCTGGCCAGCCCAAAAGTCTTTTTTTTATAAACACCAAAATTTGAGCATTTAAAATACAACTTTGAATAAAATTCAGTACTTCTGACAGATGACTAAATAAGAGATTTATTCTCTTTTTGTATTTAGTATAGGGTCTACAGGGTCTCATTACAGATCAGATTCATAGTGATTCTCCTGTTTTAGCTTCCCAACCACTGGATTACTGGCCCGTGATACCATGCCCTGTCTCAATTGCCCTCTCAGCATGCCCCGGGGGCTGAGCCAGCGGAGCAGAATGGGGATCCAGGCCCCATGCCTGCATCTGCTTAGGCAGATGATACAACAGGACTCTACTCTAGAACCGTTCCACAATCAATGTTACCAAATTCTGACTGTTTTGGCTCATCTTTTTTTTCTTCATTGCATGGCAGTGTATTCGGTGTCATACTATATAGCCTTATCCTGATCTATTCCATAAAATAACTTATTTTAAGTTATAACAATATCTTATTTATTGATTTAGTGTTTCTGGAGCTGTAAAGAGTGTTCTCTCTGTCTAGAATCTAGTACACAGGGCCAGCACTCAGTGGACTAAGCGCCTGCTTTGATTCCCAGCACCACATCATGCCAGCCCCGTCCCCAAGCACCCTGATCTGGCCACAGAGACCAGGTGTGGTGATACATGCCTATAAACTCTCTCTGGGGAAGCTAAAAACAGGAGGACTACTACAAGTCCAAGCTGTGCAGTGAGACCAGGTACCAAATGCATAGATAGATAAATAGATCCTAGTGCACAGTAGAACTTGCAATAGACAATTGTTAGCTTTTACTCATTCAATAGAAAACATTTTTGACTACCTCCCTCAGGCTTGGCACTGTGTTAGCAATAGTGATTCACACATGAGTAACAAAGTCTGTTCTTCATAGATGCTGTGACTCTATTACAGGAGGGAATCTGGGGATGCAAAATTACCTCATGCAGAATGTTGAAGGACAGCTTCCTACAGACATAAAACCTGTTTCTCAAACTAGACAGCAATGATGTCAAGTGAAGAATAGCATCAGATAGGGGCCCACAAAGAATTAGCCAATGCATGTGGCCAGGCCCAGGAGTCACCATCAGGCTCAGGCTCCAGCCCATGATTTTAAGACTTGCTTACATTTGGAACAAATAATTCACCTTGAACACAAATCAAGTGATGTAAGATACGAGACTCTTTCTAAACTCCAGGGAAATACCTTCCTCCCTTTACCTTTCCCTCTCATTACACTACTGATCATTAACTCAGCAAAGGTTCCACTTAATCTATGAAGTCCAACAAGTTCTGCAACAGTCATTTATATGTACATACAGTTTCCCGCGGGGCGGGGATCACATGTTCATATGACATTTTTTTTCAATATTTATTTATTTATTTGATACAGGGTCTCACTACGCAGAGCTCAGACATGTAGTGATCGTCCTGTCTCAGCCTCTCCAGAGCTTGGCTTACAGGTATGTGCCACCATGCCCAGTTTCATTGGCTGGCATGGTGTGCTGGGGGTTCTGGAGCCAGTAGGCCACGCAGTACCAGGGATCAAACCTCGGTCCTTGCACTTGCCAGACAGGTACTAGGACCACTGATCTATCTCTCCAGTCCCCACTTAGTTCTTTGTTGGAAAACAAAGACTCACTACTTTTGACAATGGGATCATGAAAGTAAATCTGTTTATCATATATAATCATAGAAATGATTTATAGCTAAAACATAACTTCTGTCAGCCTTTAAATTTTGACACTGAGGTGGCTGATTTTTTTTTTCAGTACCAAGATTGAACTAAGGTCTCTGCACATGCCAGACAAGCGCTTACTTGTCTGAGCTATCTACTGAGCTATCTCTCCAGCCCCAAAATTTTGAGAAGGAGATTTCTTTTTTGGTCCGTTCAGACAGCCTTAAGAGCAGGTCTGGTATATTTTCTGGAGCTGGGAATCAAACCAGTCTTATGCACCTGCCTGCATTTACCCAAGCAGCGCTTTAAACAACCGAGTTGTCTGGCATCCAGCAAAGCTCTCTAATTTTGGACACAATAAATAAACAAAAATAACAACACAAGATGTTGCAAAGAAGTAAGGGAAGTTTCATTTCTACTTGCAGCTCCAAAATCTCTTCTTTATCTGCTTTTACTTAAGGTCTCCTAAGGCACACAAGATTGTATTTTTAGACTGCTTTAGACAGAAGGTGAACATAGAAGACAACAAAACATGTGTCTTAGATAATATTATAAGACTAGCAGTCTCATTTCATTCATACCTGAATAATAGACACTAGTGTCATTGATACTAGGCCCCTAAATGCAAGCAATATTAGCATCAGCTTAAGATTATCAAGAGTAAATTAATTGTCCTTTCTTTTCTCTATGTTGTCTTAGCACTTTAAATATATTTCCCTGTTCTATCTTCATTTTTATTTGTCTGTGAATTATATGCATTCATTCTTTTGCTTGTTAGATTTTAAACTCTGACAGTATGTGCGCTGATTCAATCATGTTCATTTTCTTTACCCAAATATTATAAATGTTTTACTGCATTACAAAAATACTACAAAATATACAAGTTATATATTTTTGATACATTGCTAAATCAATTTAACTGGAAAAATAAATGGTGTGTTACAATGTTGCCCCGTCACCTAGCATATATTTGTATTTAATCCTCCTCCATATCATATTTCTGCAATAGACATCATGCTGACCTCAGTAACTGTTGGCATTCTTTGGATATTAATAAAAATTTCGGCATATAAAATTATATGTATGAAGAGCCGGCTAAATAGCTCAGCAGATGAAAGTGCCTGCAAGCAGGTGCAGGGGCTGAGAGTTGGATCCCAGGCCTGCCTTGCTGTCCCCGCCCCCGGGGCACAGTGAGACAGCAATTGAGACTGGGCGTGGTGGCACACGCCTATAATCCCAGCTCTAGGGAGGCTGTAAACAGGTGGATCACTATGAGTCTGATCTTGTAGTGAGACCCTGAACGCCCTGTAAACCCTTCTCTAAAATACAAAAAGTAATGAAATAAAATAAAATAAAATTATACGTACAATTAGATATTGAATAGCCTGGAATTCTGATTATATATGATGATTTCACATATACATATACACATGTGAAATACCACTTACTCAAATCAACTAATATGTCATGTATCAAGGAATTTTGAAGAGATTTATGAACACCTACAAGAATAAAATGCTATGACATTCTAATTAATTCCTTGAAAACTCCAATGAGACACAGTGGAAAATAATACAGCAGTCTCATTCTCATTTGGAAGTGCTGGGCTGCATCTATTTTTAGTGGCGTTCTCAAGAGAAAAGCAACCCCGATAGCTCAAGTGCACATGTCAGGAATATGGCTGAATTATCCTTTTAATATGCTCAAAATATCTTTCCAGACTGAGACACATATACACACTTGAAAGAAAACATTTTGCCTTTTTGAGGATATTTTATTTATTGATATAACCCATTTTATATTTAGGGGAGATGTAAGTCAAAAAAGAAGTGTAGAAAAATATATGAAAAGTTCAACACCAAATACAATAATGTCTTTTAAACAAGCCAATTCAAAGGGATGTAATTTTTCATTACCTCTTGAAAAAAAATTCTATGACACTTGTAATAGAAACAAAGATTTTTAGTATGTCCCTTCAAAAGAGTTTTAGTTAGTTCAATTATCAATGTGCCATATCTATATTGACAGCCAATGTTATTTTTTTTAGTAAGAAGAGGAAAACCAAAATAACTTTGTAATACACACCTAAAGGGCCATATAAAATTGGGTTTCATAACATTTCCAAATATGTAACCATGTGTAAGTTTGGGCTATAAAATATTAGTGATACTTTTTTGTAACTTATAGTTGTTATACTTTATTTGTAGATATAAACAGTATTAAAAGAAGTAAAGTCAAAAAGAATAAAAAATCTGAAGATAGCTGACTTGCCTTAGATTCTGGCCATACAAGATTCTGTTAAAGCACTTGTTAGCAACTTTGGGGGAGAAAAGGACCATAGACAATACAGTGGCTGCCACCCTAAATGAAGGTTAGGGAGGTCAAGATCATGCTGAGATGGTTAGACAGACTGTCTCATAGATAAGAATATTTTATAGGACCTATAGAAAAACAGAAGGAACACAGTGCCTTATCTGTGGGGAACCATTTATTAAATGGGTCAAGAAACACATTATTTCAAGTAAGACTGTTGGCAATAATGGGCATAGATTCCACCTGTAGTAAACACCAGACAATGTGCACTGAAATAACACTGTCAGGGCTGCCCTTTAGAATATTGATCCAGCACTGGTAAATATCAGGCATTAGAAAAATATAGCAAAAACAAACTATGAATATCTGTAATCGAGGGCCACTGAAACAAAGTGTCAAGCAGAAGTCAAAGGGATGTGATAATACCAAACATTCTTAATTTTAAGATGAAAATCTCACAGCCATAAACCAAATATGTTCAGTTGTGTCAACTAATTTAAAATAACTCAGGTTATAGATCAGACACGATAAAACCAAATATTTACTACAAAAAATTATTTTAAGCACAGTGTGCTCCTGTTCACCGCAAAATTACAAAAATGTATAGATCTTAATTATATAGATTGTATAGATTAATTGCATAGATTTTTTTTTTCTTTTTGAGACAGGGTCTCACTGTGCAGCTCAGGCTGGCATTGAGCTCACTCTGTAGCCCACATTGGTCTTGAACTCACAACGACAATCCTCCTGCTTCAGCCTCTACAGTACTGGGATTACAGGTGTGTACTACCACATCCAGCTAATTACATAGCTCTTAAAGAGGCAAGTTTTCTCTCAAATACTTAGACTTTAAGCCTAAAAGCATAATCTTAGGTCAAACCTTAACTCATATTACCACTCAACAATTTGGCAAATACTATATGCTTCTATCGTCTATAAATAAAAATAAATATGATTAAATTGAAATATTCTTGTGACTAAATAAAAACTGCCTTTTTATACCAGATCTCAAATTATATAGTAGTCTCTAAAAAATTTTATATAATCTCAATTTGTCTCCTCTCACCAACTCCCCCAAAATCTCCCTCTTTCAAAATTTCTCCCGTCCTCTGTGTGTGTTCCTTCAATCATATTTAATTTTGAAATATTACCTTAATTTAGGAAATATTCTCAAGACTGATGGGAATGATGAACTCAAAATAAATGTTTATAAAGGATGAAGATTCTTGTATACGGTAAGTACATTAACCTTATTTCTTTATCTCATTACAAAAATCCAGCAAAGTAGCTGGAGACCATAAGACTGAAATTTGGTTCAAGAGGATATAGACCTGAGGCCGAAATAGCATATACATCTGGGGCTCATAGTAATTTGGTGCCACTCTCTTCAGCTAGTTAATCTCCTCTAATCAAACAGGAATTAGAAATGATGAAGTGAAATCCTTCTGCATAATCTGATGTTCTCATGTGCTGCCTCAAACTGAAGGGGAGATGGCTGTTGATTGAGTTTGCTGTTTAGAAATACTCAGAAAAGGCACAGAAATAAGGCACATACCCTGTACAGAGCCTAAATGTAAAAAGGAGAATGAGAATTATCAATGTTCAATATAGTTTTGAAACTCTTAAGTTCTGAAACCATTAAACTGAATCATTTGATAGAATCTTTTTATAAAACTTTCTCTTCCTTTGTCCACGAAATGTGCAAAATTAAGTCCAATAAAAGAAAACTTAATGTTATTGTGTTCAGTTTAAAGTTAAATAAAATTGCATAACGTGCTCCACTTTCGCATGAAATAAGAGTGGAAAAATTCAAGGATATTTGTTCTTTTATAGGCCTTCAAAAAAGCAATTTAAAATTGAATAAAAAAAGAAAGATATTATCTGAACTGTAGGTATTGTGAAAATTGCACTGTGAAAATTAAAATACTAGTTTGTGCCACAGCCATAAATTACTAAACTAATTATCTAGTAGCAGGCATAACTGAATCATTCAAAGGGGTAATTAGCAATCAGACATAATGAGTACTGCTACTATTTCTTGTCATACTGTATTTAGCTTCCATGCAGTCTAGAGGAACTGAATTATTTCCTATCCTTCTCAGAGGGCATTAGTGCTACATTGAGTGCATCGGCTCATATTATTACTCCCAGTAGTTTAATTCTTCACTGGACTGCACATTTCTGATTTTCCCTGTCAAAAGTTTCCCAGCTCTCCTAGGCCCTTCCAAACAGCCAACTTCTAAATAATCATTCCCCAGCATATATGTAAATTGCATCAGAACCAAATTATGTATTTCTTGTATTGGCTTTGCAGAATTTATATCTACTAATGGTTGATGAATCATTTAAAATTGTATTTTCTTGTCTACTCAGTACAAGTTTTAAATATACATATAAATTATAATACCATTGTAACTATATATGTAGTGTGAACAATGCTGCAATTCACCTGTTCATTTATCTTTAATTGAAGGCCTTCTACAAATTTAAATGACCTATTTCCTGAGATTTGAAGGTAAGTATAATAGAGTCCTTGAATTACAAATCGCACAGATGGGAGGCAAGTACTTAAGTATTTACAAAACTATGTGGTAAATAAAATAAGGCAAGAAAATCAACAAACTAATACCTATACACAGTATCATATACATTATTATTATACATGTTTATAAACACATATAACATACTATCATAACCTGCTTTGTCTTGGCATCTTCTCACCAACACATTTAAATATTATATGGGACGAATGAAATTAATGATTCATATCACTTAAGGGAAGTTTAGGAGAAAAAATAAGAATTCAATTTAGCCTAATATTTTTATTCAGTTGAGATTTATTTAACACTCTCTATATGAAAATAAACTGGTTTTGATCCTTAGTTTAAAGGGGATACATTTCAGATAATCATAGTAGAAAATATTAGTAGAAGCAGAGTTCCTAAGAGACTGAGCGTAACAGAGAACTACCGTCTACATGCACTGCACAATTAAAGCACTAACCCCTTTATTTAGCCTCTAGCTTTAGTCAAAGAATGAACAGGGACATTTAAGGCAGAAGACCTAATGCAACCCGAAAGGACAGGGCTTTTGAGCAATGAGAAAGAGCTTCACAAGCAACGCTCAAAGAGGATAGTTCGCTTTTCTTTCCTGAAATCATCAAGAGACATCGTTCTTTCTTTCCTTTTCTCTAGTGTTGGCTAAGGCTGTTAAACCTTTTACGTTTTTGCTTTTGAGGGAGAGACTTCACCTTCTACCATCTGACTCAAATACACATTAAAATAACAATTAGTTAGGAGAAAGATAACTACAAATGGAAACATATTTTAAAAGCAAAGTTATGTTCTCTAAGGATTTAAGTCAGTCTCCTAAGAAGGCAGATCACTTCGTGATTAGCATATACACAGTGATACCAGTAAGAAATGCCTAACAGCTCACAAAGATCTGTACTAGGATCTTAATATTCTCATGGCATAGTCAGAATGGCACTGGACTAGATTTGTGTTGTACTCTGTTATTGTATCTGGGCTGAAAAATGACCAATTGTGGACTGAAAAGTCTCAGACTTTTTTTTTTTTTTGAGGGAGGTGAAAAGCAAAAGCGGGGCAAGGACCTAGCATGACCTCAACATTCATTTTATACCAAGCATAACATCTGGAAAGTAGATATACACGAAGCTTATAAACACCACGACTCACATATGATAAGAAGCTAATCCCCAAACCATAAGACTGAACCTCTAGTGCTGTTTTCCTTGCCTTGACTGTGGGCCTTCAACTTTGCTATAATAAGTAATCACCACATAGGAGTTATAGAGGCAGGGGTCCCTGAAATTATTTCCTCATTGTAGAAAAAAGCTTTTAAGGAGGTTTTGCTATATGGTATCATAGACAAGCTTAAAAACAATTTTTCATCATTTCTCTTCATACATTCTCCATAACAGCAAGCCAGAATTTGAGCTGAGTTAAAAGGAAAACACATATTTAATCCTCAGTTTACAAATCATCAGATATAAACTGCCATAAGTAATTATTATTGATATTAGTGTAATTATTTCAGACATATCAATAGCCAAATTGGAAAAGTTCTAAAAGTTCTTTCTATCCTGTCACACAGCATAGGCAAACACATGTGCAAGAAATGTAGGATACTTGGGATAAATAAGTAGGTATGTTATTACCTAGTTATGAAAATAAATTGGTTTTGATCCTTAGCTTAAAGGGGTGTGCTGGGGTCAAGAAGATAGCTCAGTAGAATAAGCACCTGCCTGGCCAAGCACAAGGTCCTGAGTTCAATCCCTGGTACCAGAAAAAAAAAATAGGAGCCAGCAAGATAGCACAGCGGTCTACAGTGCCTACCTAGGCAAGGTTAGGCAGGTGCAGAGGACCGCAATTTGATTCCTGGCTCCACATGCCACACCAGCCCCGTCCTCATGGTAGGCTGAGCTGGAAGAAAAAAAAAA
>NDGM011033846.1:0-10812 GCA_002564305.1 Octomys mimax
GCCAGCCCCGCCCCCTGGTGGGCTGAGCTGGCCACACACACACAAATAAATAAATTAATTAAATTAAAAATAAAGAAAAAATTAAAAAAAAAAATGGCACCTCGTGCTCAAAGTGCGTGCCTGGAAAGTGTCTGAAGCTCCCACGTAAGTGCCACATGGTCTTGCATACCCAATTTCCACTAAGAGGCCATTATGTAAGGACAGGCCAAGGTAGCCCCCGAACATCTGCTCTCTTCGCCTTCGCTAGTGACATATGTGGAACAGAACATCTTAGAAGGGCATGCACGAGGCCAGTGCTTCATTTTGCAGATGAGAAAAACTGAGGCCCCGAGTTAGATCACCCTCCCCCCATTAGATCACTTTTTTCCTCACCGTCCCGTGACCAAGGTCCCCTCATTTCCAAGACACGTTCTTTCTGGCAAGTAAACTCTTCAGTGGCTTTTACGTTTTAGATGTCAGTGGGTTTTATTTCTCTGTGGCTTTCTGTCAGAATAGCACATTCTACATTTCCTGTCTCCAAAAGCTGGTCGTGGTGGTGCACACCTGGAATCCCAGCACTGTGGGGGCTGATGCAGCCGAGAGTCTTCAGGGCCAGCCTGGACTACCTAGCGAGACTCTGTCTCAAAAACTAAACAACAAAACCCGCACCTTTAACCTCTGTTTTCAAAGCTGTTCCCGATGCGCCCGACCCCTTCCAGGAGGCCTTTCTCCAGCTTGCAGGGCCTCTTTGCTTTCCTAGAGCCCCTACTACTGGGTTTCCTCCTGGTGACAAGGCCCCACGCCTGTTCCTTTGGCCACACTGCTCCTTTCTGTCCTGTAGCCTCGCTCGCCCATCTTCATTCTTCAGATCAAATGAATTATGCCTCGCCCACGACCAGCTGGCTCAAGGCCCATGGTGGCGTTGCATGAACCACACATTTCTCTTTCAGCGAACTTGCCAGTCGCAATTGCAGCCTGGGACCCTGTGATTGCTGTCTGTCTCCACCTCACCACTGAAAGCAAATTATAGTGGCGGTGTTTTTGTTCACCACTGACTCTCCAGGGCCTCCTTGCTCTTTGTGTGGAGAGAGGCTCAGCAAATACTTGCGGGCTTTGGCTAAATGTGTGAATCCCTGGCCACAGAGCTGGCTGAACCAGCCGAGTGAACGACCCCACATGTGGGACCAACTCACTTGTTGCCCTGAATTTGGCTTCCTCCAAACTTGAATCAGCATGGAAGGAGTGGAGATAAAGTAAGGCACCGCTGATGAAATGAAAAATTCTAAAAAGAAAAATCATCTGCTCTTCCCTATGAAGACTGTTAATCCCTAAGAAGACTATCTGCTGTGGTTTTCACTGTAACCTGTAGGTCCAAGGTAAATACTCAGACTTGGATTAGAGAATCAGATTGAGACGCATGGGACCACAGCGCCACCTTGTGGCTAGTTTTCTCATTCACCCTTTTCAACATGTCCAAATTTCCTTCAAAAAATCATTACAAACCATGAGGATAGAGGGAAGTGGAGTTTTTCTCAACTAAATATACCTGATGCCTCTACAGACAAATGCCCAATGCCTGTAAAGTTTGTAGATGTTTTATTCTATAGTAAGCTGGCTCTAAGACGGTGGTGTAGCAGAGAGGCAGCCATTCATGATGGTGGAAGACACCAAGAACAAGAGAGAGGGAGGAGAGAGAGCTGCAGAGGGAGAGAGAGAGAGAGAGACTCTGTCCCTTATATCTTATTATACGCAGGCCACCCACCCTAGGGTGGGTGTGACACATCCATAATTCCAGCATCGGACCATGAATCAATCACGAACTAGATTCGGCCGCCCATGAAAAGCCTGCTCCCGCCCCCACCAGTGAGTATATGAGGCTTTGAGGAGACATCTAGACACAAACCCTAACGTTTCATCCGTAGCTCCCCAAAAGACTCATGTGCATTCCTTTATGCAAAAGGTATTTAGTTCATCTCCAAGAACTGCCAAACTCCTAACAGTTTCAACATTGCTGAAAAGTCCAAGTCTCAAGTTTCTTCTGAGATATGAGGCAGACTCTTAGCTATGGACCCCTGAACAAATGGAAAAAGAGTTAAACACTTCCAGCATTCAATGGCACAAGACAGACTTTTCTATTCCAAAAGTTACAACAGAGGGATGCAGAAAAAAGAGACCAAAACAAGTCCAAACTCCAGAAAGGCAAATATTAAGTCCTGCAGTTCCACGTGCAGCAGCTGAAGCAATACGTGAACTTCCAAGGCTTGGATGGCCCTGCCTCTGTGGCAATGCCTATGGCCACAGCTCCTGTGGCTTCGCTTTTAGGCTTGCTCTGCTCCCTCTTTGCAGCTTTCCTCAGACAAGCCACATTCCTGGCTTCTCCTAACTTCTGAGGTTTCCATGGCACCTTGGGCTTCACAAACTCACAGCTTCACACACTGCCCACTCAGGCATATACGGCCTGGCCTCCCAGGCCATCTTCTAAAATCTGAATGGAAACTTTCCTAATCCTACAACTTTTGCGTTCTGCATGCCTAAAACCAGCAGCACATGGATGATGCCAAGGTCTGCTGCCCCCTGGCACAGTAGCCAGTCTTCCTTTTCTCTTGGCTGGAGGAGTCAAGCTCCTGAATCACTGAGCACTCAGAATCCAGTTGTAAGGAACACATTTTTATGCTGCCACCATTCTGGAACATGGTGCTCTGCAGCTTTCTTCTCAAAGCAAATGAAGTCTTTCATATTTACAATTTTGAGGCTACAAAGGGTGGAGCCCTATTGATTCTTGTGATGCCTTCAAGCCATCTTTTTATTCCCTTGTTCCTTCTCAACAGTCAAAATCTCTGCTCTGTCTTTGCAGCCCACAGCTTTACTGGAGCTTCCTTTCTGGTCAAACTCTCAACATTTTAAGTCATTCTTCTTGACTCTTTGTTCTTGATTCTCAACATCAATCTGGCTACAACCCCCAACAGTAGTTATACCACTGCTTCAACATCCAACTGCCTTGAAATTTCTTTTGCCAGATTAATTAGTCCACTGCCCTTAATCTCAGTCTCATGGAAAGTCTACGGACATGAGCAAAATGCAGGCAAACTTTCTGCCAAGCCATAACACATGTTATCTCATTTCCAACAACCTCTTCCCAGCGGAAACTGCCCAAGCCTGGTCTTTACTGTCAGGATTACTTACTCTCAGCCTTCTGGTCTTCTTAGCTCAGAATCCCCCCGCCTCCCCCAGAGCAGCCGAAGGCATTCCAGCTCTACTGCTCCAGCTGGCATCTCTGATCCTTTCTAATCTCTCTCACAAGTCAGTCCCAAAGGCTCTTGAATCACGTGATCAAGTCACAGCGATGCGCCCACTTCTGGCACCAAATTCTTTGTACCAGAATTTGCTGAGACAGTACCAGACACCCTAAATTAAAGAGGGAAACATTTAATTAGCTCAGTTTGTAGAGATTTCAATCTATACTTGGCCGGCTCGGAGAAATAACTCTTTCATTATCGACTGCTGTATGCTAAGTACACACCTATAGTAACCCAAGATATATGATATATGATTATGTGATTAGAGATAGAGATAGAGATAGTTATAACTATAGATACAGATATAGATATATAGATACCATAGGGCCAGGGAGATGGCTCCATAGAATAAGCGCTTCCCTGGCAAGCATAAGGGTCTGAGTTCAATCTCTGGTTCCACCAAAAAAAAAAAAAAAATCTCATAGGCCTAACCTCTGCTGAAGAACTCTGGAGTTATCCATAGTTTTGTTGCCTTCAGAAATCATACCATTTATGGAAGCTAAAAAAAACAAAAAAATATTATTCACCAATTATATATTCATCACTTAGCAAAACTGAAGTGGAAAGTTATGAACTCTAGCTTGAAGGGATGCACAAAAGCATAACTTACACCAAACAACAGCAAATGATATAAAGAACAATATCTAGCATAAAAATTCAGGGGATACAATAAGCAGGAAAGTGTTGATCATGTATGTCTATAGTTTAAATTTTTCTTATGTAACTAGTACACAAATTATTTTCCTGTAGCCAACTCACTAAGGTAGAGAGATGAAAAAAAATTAAATCAATGAAAGGATCAACAGAGCTAGGAAAACAATGTTTTAAAATGAATTAGGTTATGCTAAAGAAATGAAAACAATTTTGTCAACATGTCTATCCGAAAATACGTGTACTCTTGTATTTGTTATTTATTAAGCTTTTTTTATTTAAGTTTTTCACATCTTTAAGTAGAATCTGATAACTCCAACAGTGTTGATGAGCAACTGTATTTATTTTTGTTTTTGTGGAGGGCAGGTATTGAGGAATAATCCAGGGCCTTCATACTGAGCTACAGTCCCAGCCCTTTTAAAATTGTTTTTATTTTATTTTCCAGTAGGTATTCATTAAATTGCTAAATTCACCAAGTTGGGCTTGAACTTGGGACCCTCCTGCCAAAGTCTCCTAGAGTGCTGGGATTATAGGCCTGTGCCATCACATCCAGATAAGCTATCTTATCCACAATGACTGCTCTAATGAGGACTCTGTGTGTCACCACACAACTTGTCATACAAGGAATGGTAAAAATACAAAACTTGAGTTGGGCAAACCCAGGTTGGTATCCTGATTCCCACCTATATTTGTACAATTTAAATAAGTGACATAAACTTTCTGTTTCCTAAACCACAAAATCAGGGTAATTGTCATAAAGACTGATTAGATTCTTATGGATGAAGCACTTAGGTCAGTATTCAGCACCTAGTAGAGCTCTATCACTCTCAGCATTACTCAGAATGGCTCAGTTCAACACTATCTCCACTTGCTCTCCTCTCAGCAGAAATATAGAGCTGTCATTCATATGAAAACAGCAGTAACTTGTAATCTACACATGACTGTTTTCAAGGAAGTTCCCAGCAGCCTACTTCTTTGTATAATTATTGATCCTTTGCTTTATTGTTTTAAGGGAACTGGGGATTGAACTCAGGCCCTTACACTTGCCAGGGAAGCGTTTATTCTAATGAGCCATTTCCCCAGCCCCTTGATCCTTTGCTTTATTCACTCAACACCAACCATGTGTCAAACACTGACCTGATGCCCCGAGAGGCCTGCCCTCCCCACCCCTCCCCAGGCACTCGCAGACAGCCTTAAAACACCCACCAGCCCTTGGCCCAGTTCGCACTCAGGGTCAGGGGTCGGCGCCAGTGAGTGACGGTTTCTGCACTTATAATGCAATGGTTAGACAAGTCCAGAAAAATATTATTTATATACTGCAGATTCTTTGTGTGCAGGTTAAATAATCCTGATTTCTTTATCTTTAAGGGATCTCTCCATTTCTGGAGTATTCCTGAAAACAGTTCTTCAGCATTTCTTTATTCTTCATGAGCACAATGTTCCAGCGCTGTGCAGCAGCAACTCTGAGCCTGTGTATATGATACGGTCCATCGCTGTGTCAGAATGACATCCTCACTCAGGAAAAGTATAAATCTTTGGTTAAAAATAGAATAATAAATCACAATAAAAATCTAGCAAGAAACTCTCAAGGGAAGAACAGAGAAGGGAAAGGGAGAGGAGGGGAGAGGAGGGGAGGGAAGAGAAGGGAGGGGAGAGGAGGGAATTAGAAATTAGCCCAAGAGACACCTGCCGTGCACGGGTAAGGACTACGCAGCCATCTCCCTTGGCTCTGGCTCTCCCTGACACTCTCCTTCTGGTCTCTCCTTTGGCCTCTTCCAGCCAAAGTCCAGCCTGAAAACCCTGGCTCTTCTTCCTGCTGCACTCAATCTCTTGGTAACATTCCTACTCCCTAGACTTAAGTCCTTGGGCCAAGATTATAGCTCAGTGTCATAAGTACCTGCCTGGAAAGTGGAAGGTCCTGAGTTCGACCCCTGGTACGAGAAAAGTAGACTTCAGTCCTCACCTCAGAGCTAAATCACCCCAAGCCTAGCATCATTAGTCGTAAAGGCCAAGCTGTGTGCAGCACAAATCCCCATGGATGACTGCTCTCATCCAGATCTGAATGCCACAAGGCTTCCTCTCTGCCTCCCTCTCAAACAGCAGTGCTGTGGTTCACATCTAGATGACCCCTCAAAGCTTCAAGGGCCCGTAGGTGGGGCTGTCGGGGGTGCCTGGGCCGTGGGGGGCACACTCACTGCTCAGTCCACTACTCAGTCCATAGCTGTGCCATCTTCCGAGGCCAGCCTGGTCAGAAGAGCTGCTCCCTGGAGCTGCAGCCTGGAAGCATCTATCCTCCTCAGCTCCTCCCTTCACTCTCTCTGCATCTTGGTCACCACGACATCTTTCTGCTGTGCCCCTCCACCATGCATCCTGCCTTGGAGCCAGGGGCTATGGGCAGAAAGCTCTATAGCCAAGGTCTCTCCTCCAAAGTGCAAAAGGCATCATACCACAGTGGAACACACACAACCGTGCCATATGTTAGCAGTATGATTCCTAATAGCTAAAACTCAGAAGCAGCCTATATGCCCATCAAAGCTAAGTGGAGAAAGAAACTGTGGCCTTTACAAATAATGGCATACACTCTACCATAAAAAAATAATAAGTCTGTTGTAGGAAAATGGCTGCACTTTGAGACCATCGTGTTAATTGAAATAAATCAGACCCACAAGCTTGGCTGAGCTATCTCGTGGTTTCTCTTAGATGCAGAACCCAATAAAGAGCAAAACTAAAGAGAAATAATAGCAAGTAGGGAGCTGAATCTTTCTGTAATGGAAGAGGGATCAAGAGATGGAGGGGAGAAGAGGGAGAGGAGGGAAGGGGCGGAAAAGTGGAATTGAGAAGGGCTCTGTACATGTTATGTGCACACAGGAGGAATGCAAACATTATATACTGTGAGCTGTACCAATAAAACATTTTAAAATGTAAGATAAATGGGCCAGGCATGTAGCTCAGTGGCACAGTGCCTGCCTGGCAAGTGTGAGGCCCTGAGTTCAATTCCTGGTACCAAAAAAGAAATCTGTGAGCCAAAATAAACCTTTCTTTCTTAAAGCTGTGGATGTGAGGTATTGTATTTAATCAATGAGATAGGAACTAAAACAAATACTTTTTCCAAAATAATAGGACATGATCAAAATTTTAATCACTTTTTCATGTTTAACTATAATAGAGTCTTATTTATTTTCATATACCTGTATCCTCAGTGGTGACTGGAATGGTTAGGAGTTCCTCAAGCACCTGCTAAACTGGTGGGTGGATGGGTGGGTGGATGGATGGATGGATGGACTGATGGATGGACGGATGAGTGGTTGGATGGTGGATAGATGAATGGATGGATGGATGAATGGGTGAATGCATGGATGATGGATGGATGGGTGGATGCATGGATGCATGGAAGGTGAATGGATGGATGGTTGGATGGATGATGGATGATGAATGGATAGATGATGGATGGGTGGGTGGATCGATCATGAGTGGGTGGGCGGGTGGGTGGATGGATGGATGGGTGGGTGGATGCATGGAAGGTGGATGGATGGATCGATGGATCGATGGATGATGGATGTGTGGGTGGATCGATGATGAATGGGTGGGTGGGTGGATGGATGGATGGATGGATGGGTGAATGGCTGGATAATGGATGAGTGGGTGGACGCATGGATGCATGGAAGGTGGATGGATGTATGGATGATGGATGGATCAATGATGGATGGGTGGGTGGATGAATGGATGGGTAGATGAGTAGGTGGATGGGAGAACACAATTCCTATGAAGTGTAGATGGTAACTATGAGCATCCCATTGTGCAGAGAAAGACTTAGTGACTCAAAAAGTTGGGTCACTAACCACAGGTAACCCAGTTACTAGTCATACAGTTAGAGTTAAATCAGTGTACTGCCTCTCAGCAACAGTGCGTTCTTCATATTTGTTCTTCCTCTACATCTATTTCATGGTGAGTTCGCTCTCTCTTTTCCCCACTACTCCAATCCATTAGCTCTGACTCTTGTGCATGACCTGGCCTTGTCACAGACGTCCCTCCCTGCACCTCGTGCCCCGCGTCTGTTCGGTGCACATAGCCATACATGGCCATTGTTTCCTACCAGCCGTGCTGTGTCCATCTTCTCCTCAGCTTTCTCTTTTTAAAAGCTTTTTTTTTTTTTCCATTTTATGTATTTGATACAGGGTCTCACTATACAGATCAGCCTTGTGGTGATCCTTCTATTTTCAGCCTTCCCAGCACTGAGATTACAGGAGTGCATCACCATGCCTGGACTTGTTCAGTGCAGTGCACCCCACGGCTGGGGCTGGTGCAGCGTGTGGGACCGAGGATCAAACCCTGGTCCCTGCGCTTGGCAAAGCAGATGCTCAGTTTGCTGAGCTATCTCGCTGGCCCCTCTCCTAGGCTTTCTTATAACAGTCTCCTCTTTGCTGCTGCCTCCTTCCTACAGGTCTCTTCCCGCTTATCATCTCTGCACTTTAGATACATCCTTGGCTACTTATTGTCTCTCCTGATTTTGATCCTTGATTTTCTGTTCTTCTTGTGAATTCTCCTTTTGAGTGAGCCCCAATATCCCCCAACCTTTTAAGCTAATGGCTCCATAATCTCTTTTTCCAGCCCTGGCTTATCAGCAAAGTTGAGTGCTATATTTCTAACCATTTGGCTATGTACAGGCTCACTGAATGTACCTTCTCTCCCTACTCTGTCTTGCTCCCTCCTCCTTCCTATTACTTTAATGCCACCTTAACTTTACTAACCAGACAGAGTGCAAATCATGGCGTCATTTGTGATTCTTCGCTGTTCTTAATCCTTTAGTTCCTAGCAGACAACACATCCTCTTGAATTTCCCCATAACTCCACAACGTCTTAAAGTCTTTCATAACATGGCTATGTCTAAGTATCTAATGTCACGCAGCTCTGTTAGCCAAGCACACGTCCCCTGCTAGAGCCCCTGAGCTGCCTTTATTGCAGGTGGTAGGCCTTGCTCATTGCAAGGATTAATTTTAGGTGTCAGTTTGACTGAATTAAAGATTACCTAGAGAATTTGTGAAAAGTTTATCTCAGAGTGTGACTATGGGGCTGTTTCCGGAGGAGACAGCTCAGTGCAGCAATTGCAAACCTATGGCACATGTGCCACAGCAGGTGATTTTATCATTGGAAGCTCTAAAAGGTTCACCATCACTGGTTTAGTGAGTCTGTGGACAGAATGGAGAAGAGCCACCCTCAAGGTGGGCAGGCACCATCCAGTGGCGGGAGCTTCCTCTGCCACTGTCTTGGAGCTGGGGCACTCTCCTCCTGCCCTAAACCCCAGAGTTCTGGATCCATGGCTATGGGATGTCAGGACTTCCATCAGTGGCCCTTGGGTTCTGAGCCCTCAGCCTCAGGTGGACAGTAACTCCGTTGGCCTCCTTGGTACTGAGGCTTTAGACTTCAGATGTCCTCATGCCGCCCATTGCTCTGGCCGCGTCAGAAGCAGCTTAGAAGACCTGCTGAGGGTCCCTGCTGCGCTCTTCGGGCTGCCTCGGCGCCATAAGTCAATCACAAAAACTTTGACGGCTTGTGGTGATTTGCCTTTGGGGAGGAGCCCGGGTCCCGTGGCGCCAGGCTGGGGCGAGGTGGGCCAGCACACAGCACCGAGTTTTCAGGAGCCCGCCTTTCTGAGGGAGGGCGCTCGGCAGCAGCCTTTGCTGAATCGCCTGTCGCATCGAGTAAGGATATGAAAGAAGCCTGCAGAACTGCTTCCGAAGGCAGCGAGAACAATGGGATTAGTGCGCGTAAGGCAAAGGGACTCCGACCTGGGGAGGCGGCTCAATAGAGCAAGCGCTTGCCAACAAGCACAGGCTCCTGCGTTCAATCCTCCATACCGCACCAAAAAAAAAAAAAAAAAAAAGGCAAAGGGGTGTGATTTGAAGATCAAAGGCAACGTATATTTACGGCCTTTTTTTTTTTTTTTTTTTTTTTTTACATTTTTAACCTTCACTGTATATTTGAATCACGCTTTGTATCTCAATAAGTCTTTTTGAACTAATGAAGGAGGATAAAGTAGTAACACCTTGCTTCTCCATTAATAAATACACAGTCTCACTACACAGCCTGGGCTCGCAGTGACCTCCCTGTGTCAGGTTCCCCAGTGCTGGAGTTACAGGCGTGCTCCATCGTGCCCAGTTTTGGTGGTTGGCACGGCACGGAGCCAGCGCGACTTGCGGTATCCCAGGACCTTGCGCTTGCCAGGCAGGCGCTCAGGCCACGGAGCTATCTCCCCAGCCTCTCTACGCTAGTAATACATAACCTAAATATATATAGCACACACACAGAGTCTATATAGGTACTTGCAAAATAGGTATAACACTTTTTATTTCCCAGATACACTCCAATATTAAATAAAGGCTTTTTTTTTTTAACAAGCCTTCCTGCTCATATGCACATCAAAATTATATTTGAAAGCTGCAAGTTGCAATTTTAGAGGAGGTTGATCAGATTCATGGACAAATAACACCGAAAGTATTTTAGAATCAGGGGCCTCTACATTGTTTAATTACTTGTAATTACTGTCTGTACATAGATTTTAAATTTTAATTTACATTTAAACATGAACAGAGATTTTATTATAGAAGAAAGCCAGAAAACTATCAAATAAAAAGTACGAATGACTACAATTTTCTAAATTAGGAAAACAATCCTTCCCTGGCCCAGAATCGGACTCAGGAATTGAGCCCTCCCTGGGAGCTTGACTCTTCCTTACCTGTACTTGTTGCTTAAAAATAAAAACACAATCAAAAAGCCTGCAGACCACTCCGACCAGTAGGGGGCGTGTCGCGGTTCCCTGATCCCCACCCCTTTCACTGGCCGGGTCCGGGCTCTGGAGATAAATTTTTAGCGCTCGGAGAAGGCCCCA
>NDGM011033849.1:204-21845 GCA_002564305.1 Octomys mimax
AATGAATTTCCTTTTCCTGTACCATTTAGCTTAATCCAGTTTGCAATGAATTGGATGATGACTATCCATAATGGTAAGGGACAATCTTCTTATTCAGTCTGCTGATTTGAATGCTGAATTTTCTGGAAAACATTCTCTCAGACACCTATAGTGTTTTCCCAGCTGTTTGCTGAAGTACCTTATACCAATCAAATTGATCCGTACAACTAGCCCTTGCATTCACAGTACCATATTTGAGAAAGCTCTTTTAATCAGTCGTGCCAAACCTACAATTAAAAAGCATCATTTATTGGATCAATATCTATAAAGCCATTCTAGGAAACTGACCATAGTACCTGGCTAACAGATCCTAGTTTCACAGGTGGTAATGACTGTTAACTTCTTGACAAGTCAGGAGCATTAGCATAATTGGAAGATAGCAAAAGAGGAGGTTTTAATTTAATTTACATGTTCTATTTAGAAAATCTTGTACAGATTGCATTTTGACTTTGGTCCACTAGTCCTTTCCAGAAGCAAAATGTCTGATACAAGACTTTCTGCCTAAACTTCTGGAGAAATCTTAATCTGGGCCTTACTAGCTGTTCAATGTTATGTGGTTCCAACTCTTGCATAGCAAACTCAAGAGACCTGTGTGGTAACTAGCGTGCTTAATGAACTTGTAGAAAGAAACAACCCCAAAACCTACTGAGGTGAATTTTTGCAAAAATAATCTTTGGAGATTATTTGTGATAACAAAAATAATAATAAAAAAAAAACACTTCTGAAATGTGAAAGACAATTTGTCCTGCTCAATATCAGTTAAGAGCAAAGGCCAT
This sequence comes from Octomys mimax, assembly GCA_002564305.1. Lineage (NCBI taxonomy): Eukaryota > Metazoa > Chordata > Mammalia > Rodentia > Octodontidae > Octomys > Octomys mimax. Next base: position 1,020 of record NDGM011033849.1, read on the forward strand.
TTGAGTCTTGTATAAGAGAATGAACTTAATTTATCTCACTGTTTACTTTTAATTAAAGCTCCTAGACCTAGTAAAGTTTCATTAGTGAGTAGATTTTGTCCATGACAAATGTAAATTTGTTCTCTGGGACATATAACCTCAAATATTTAGAGTTTTTAAAGGTTAACCAGTTTTACATCTAACTCAGCAATCTTATCCTAACATTTATTTTTGAAATTTACTATAAATACCTTAACTTTGTAATTGCTTTGAGAAATGGTTGTAGTTTTTATTATTCTACATTAATCAGTTGGTTAAATATCTTTCCTTTTGTTTGGAAAAGAAAAGAGAAGTATGGTGGGGGAAAGAAAGGGACTCAACTAAGTGACTTTCGAGGCCCTTTGAATCTCAGTTTGGAATTCTGTATCCTGAGTGTGCTTTTGAGATTCTGTCAACTACTTTGGAGAGCTGCAAAGAAATTTTTTTTTTTTTGGTGGAACAGGGGATTGAACTCAGACCCTTGTGCTTGCCAGGGAAGCGCTTATTCTACTGAGCTATCTCTCCAGCCCCTACAAAAGAAATTAAAAACTAAAGGCAGTTACGGGCTTTTCTTTTGGCTTCCTCTCAGGATGCTAGTTCCTATTAGCTTATGATTTGGTTGGGGGTATAGAGAATAGTGAAGCATTCATTAAGGCAGTTCATTCTCAAATGCTGATACTAAAAAATAGTGTCAAAATTAATCACATACATAAACTGGCATGTTTTTGATATGTACATGAAATTCTTCTGTTCTTTAAAAATTTTTAGATTTTGATGGAGAAAATGTTTCATTGAATGTATTTATAAATTCTCAAGAAATTAACAGAAAATGGACTGGTGGCAAGGAAAGATAGCGCTGATTGATTCATAGAGTTTAATTTGCAATTTCCATTCTCATGTTGGAAATACAGTTTATGCAACTTACAAAAGGAGAACTAGGTAGCTATACATATCTCGCATATGTACTTTAGGATTTTCCTTAGGTTTAAAATGAATTCTAAACAGAAAACAAATATTAAACAAGACTTGCTTTGCCTAGGAGTGTTTCCTATTTTTTGATGGAAAATCACAATTGTTCTCCACTGCCTGAGCCAATAATCTCAGAGTGGTGAGGGAAAAAAATGAGCTAGACAAGTATTAAGTTGGATGAATGAATAAAGGCATGTTGCTCTGCTTTCTGCTTCCTCTGCTTAGTGAGAAAGGGCTGAATACTGTTTGTTTGTTCTATTATTCTAATCACATGTGTCTTTCCCAACCCATTTTGTTTCCAAGCCTATAATCTGGTTGGTGAACTCAAAGCCCTCTGTTGATAACCTTGGATTATTTTAAATAAGTGAAAATAACATGGGATAGGAATGTTTGGAGTCAGAAAAACTTTATACTGAAAACCTTAGGGCAGTGTGCATGAAATCTGGTATCTGCTTACAAAAAGATAGAAAGCAGCATACATAAAAACATGGGTTTTCCGAAAGACAAATTTGTAATGATAAACAACACACATAAACGAAGTGGTGGGAGAAACAGTGTATGTTAAGAGATCTGTCTAGGGATAGTTATCATGAAACTCACATTTAAGCTCCTTAGAGACTTCAGCAACACAGACACATGCTTCATCCAGTCTTTCTTTCTTTTTTAAAGAAAAAACAATAAAAAATGACACAGAATTTCAAAACAAGATGATAGGAGATTAATGGTTATTATACTGTATATTGTTATCTTCAAAGTATTTGATCAGATTACAAGATAGAGGCTTACAAATTGATTACACAGTTTAAGCACAGTCTTTCAATGTGCTAATAGAAGTTAGTAGTACAATTATTTTAGCTATCATATATATATATATATATATATATATATATATATATTTTCTTTTCCATTCCTTCTTTCCTTTTTCCCATCCCAGTTGTCCTTCCCTTTCTTCCGATTTCCCAATGTTATTGTACGTTTTAGATTTTACTTACTCTTTCAGTTTCTTATACTATGGAGACAATGTGTTGTTTACACATGTGGGTCTGATTTATCTCACTTATTAGTATGGTTTATAGTTCTATCCATTTACTCATAAAAGGCTTGAGTTAATTCTTGTTTATAGCTGAGTAATATTTTTGGTATAAAAAGTACCACATCATTTTTTCCATTCTTTGGTTAATGGGTCAGTTATTTTTTGCTTTGTTTTATTTTATTTTATTTATCTGTATTTTAGGGAAGGGTCTTGAGGGTGCTCAGGGTCTCACTACTAGATCAGACTCGTAGTGATTCTCCTGTTTACAGCCTCCCAAATGCAGGGATTACAGGTGCATGCCACCACACCCAGTCTCAATTGCCCTCTCAGTGCAACCCGGGGTCAAGGCCAGCACAGCAGGCCTGGGGATTGAACCCCCAGCCCCTGTGTCTGCTTGCAGGCACTTTAATCTGCTGAGCTATTTGGTCAGCCCTAGTTATTATTGTTTTAATACAAGTAAATATAAAATTTCATTAGGAGAAATAAACATTTTTCTTTTTCAAAATGTTGAAGAAAAAATTTTCAAGAGGGCCTCTAAGAGAAAGGCTGCTAATGACATTTCTTGATGGAATTCTGCTTGTGCAGTTACATGCAAAGCACTTGGGGAATCTGAGGGCATAGATATCTTACCACTTAATAGTGGTGAATTTTAGGTGCCTGATAAAGGTACCCTATGTATAGAATTTGCTTGTCACTTGGCTAAATGTACAAAAATATGTGTCTTTCTTTAGAATTATGTGTTTTGAGGGAGTTATGTAGTTTTTATAGTATAGCAGTCCATTAAGAAACTAATTCATCAACCATACTAAATAGAGTTGAGGTTAGGATATCACTAGGTTCTCCAACAAATATACATTCAAATATGTAACAGCTTGGTCAAAGTATAGATTTATTTTCTGCTTATTTAAAAGTACAAGTTGGATCCTTCTGGATTATGAGGATGGTTACCATGTCCACTCTATCATACTTAATAGATACTAATGGAGTAGAGCAGGGTGAGCTCAGTAAAAATTATGCTCAGAAGGGAAAACTGGGAAAAAGATTACAGTCACTGATCCAAAACAATGATGGAATTCTTCTAGACAGGCATCATGCAATACCATGGCAATGCAAAAAGTTCCATAATAAGTTCTTGATTCTGCTCTTTTGGAAGAATTCTTTTACATCCTACTTTCAGTGGTCACCGGCTGTACATGTAGTATTTTCTTTACTGTTCATTATTTTTCATTGCCACATCTAAAGTGGATGACAAAGAAATGAACATCCCTGACAGCTGACAGCTGATAGGAAGCCTGACAACTAAATATAGGACATGGTGTTTACTTGCTAAATAGCTAGACCATGGTGTTCCTTGCTGAAACAAACAATTCCATACAATATCAACACTATTTAGAAAGAGATCACTCTATGATCTTGATGACAGAAACAAGGCCACACAATAGCCATGACTAGACATAGACAGAAAGCAAGAAGACTATGCAACTGCAAAAGAAAGAAAGAAAGATAAAAGAAAGGAAGGAAGGAAGGAAGGAAGGAAACAAACTGCAGCAACAAAACTGAAACAATTTCTATTCCTAGTTAAATTTACTGCTTCACCAATGGCAACACCAGCCTTTCTTCATTCAGTCTATCTCCTACATAAACTTCATGACACTACATTGCAGAATTGTCCATTTCTTAATAATGTTCAATACAAAACACACTCCTAAATCCTCTCTAGGTGACATAATCCTAAACATTCACATGTGATAGAGGGTGAGAAGTATCCCCCATATTTATTTGTTGAAATCCCAACACTGACTACTTCAGAATGTAATTCTATTTGGATAAAATATTCTTAACCTGGTGAATTAAAGAGAGATATTTAGGGTGGACCCTAAAATAATATGTCATGTCAAAAGCAGCATGGTGGAAAGCCATGGTGGAGGAGAGCTGATCAACTCACAGAAACCAGGAATCAGAGAAAGAAAAAGGCTCCAGGGAAGAATACATCCTTCCAGGTCACACTCCTGTGACCAGCCTCTTCAGAGCAGGCCCACCTCCTAGTGCATACCCAGCTGTGAACTCATCAATGCATGAGTCCGTTGATGAGTAGAATGTAACCTTGACCCAATCACCTGCCAATGCAAAAACCTTAGCTCATCTCTGAAAACATGAGGCTGGGGGCATTTTTGATCTAAACCATCTCTCTGTCTCTGTTTCTCTCTCTCTCTCTCCATATATATATATATATATATATATATATATATTACCTATAGTGCATATATATATATATATATATATGTTAACTATATTGCATAAATATTTAATTTTCCTTTGGAAATAGTTGTTGAACATAAGTACATGTGCATATAAATACATATGAATACCATGTATATATGTATATAAATGTGTATAATTTACATATATTTTATATATATAACTTTCTTTTGGAAATTATTGCTCCATAAATGTAGTAGGTTTTTAATCTGTATAATCACAGGATGTTCTTTGTGCCAGTGACTTTACTCAGAAAGCATTCTTTACATATTGTTACATTTCTTTTGTTTCCTAGCCCATTGATATTACTGCTACCTTAAAGGCTGTGGGAGATGTGCAATTTAAAGGTTAGAGGCCTATGGTACCATTAAGATACTTAAGATTTTCTTTTTTATATTTAGTATGGGGTCTACAGGGTCTCACTATGTAAAGCAGACTCCTAATGATTCTCCTGTTTTCAGCCTCCCAAGTGCTGGGATTACAGGTGTATGCCACCACGCCTAGTCTCAATCATCATCTCAGCATGCCCCAGGGGTGGGGCCAGCATAGCAGGCCTGGGGATCAAACCCCTGGCCCCTGTGCCTGCTTGCAGGCTCTTTAATTTGGTGAGCTATCTGGCTATCCCTGTTAAGAATTTTTTTTGAGTGAGTTTCCTAGGAAGGAAAAAGGCTTAAGTAAACTTCTATCCTAAAGCTGTAGTTCCTCATTTTTTTAAAGAAAGGAAAAAACCCAATGAAAAGAGTTTTATAACAGCTAATTTGTAAAATAATTATTGCATGGTATATTGTTGTCTTCATACTAGAGTTATTCAGAATACAAGATATAGGCATGATATCTTGTCCAAACAATATTATCACCAACATTTCTTTTCAATGAACTAAGAGAAACTAACTGTATATCTACATTAACTATTTTGTATATAAATGTAAGGTGCTGTTTCAAAATTAGATTTTCCATGTGTCCTTTTTATCTTTATATTTTTCTGTCTTTCCTTCATACAATTTGTTATTTTCTGGGTATCTTTTCATCATCCTTTTTCTCACATTAGAATATCAGTTCCCTAGGGTCAGAAATCTTTATTTTGTTCACTAATAGATTCCCATACACTTAATAAGTACCTGGCACATACAATGCAAAGCAACCAGTATCCATTGAATGTATTTTTCCAGAGATATCTAGGCTAGATTACACTCAGGAACACTATATAGGAGATCCATACACTCACCAGTAAGTACAGGGGTGTGGGTGATGGTTTTAGGGTGATGGGATGCTTATGCTCAAGGAAAGATAGGACAACAGCGCTGTTTTCTTTCAAAATAATTTTAATGACTTAATATCTAATGGACAAGAAGCAACAAGAAAAAGTTTGCCAAAGTATTTTTCTGTTTGAAAAACTATACTCAGAAGAAGTGCTACACCTGGTTGGAACTTTAGACCAATTAACAGGTATAATTTGGGAATGAACAGATGCATATATGAGAGGAAATATCAGAGCAAACAGCGTACACTGTGTTAGAAAATGAACCACCTGGTCCTGTGGTGCTAACATGTAGAAATAAACTAGTTTCAGCTTCTTACCTCTGTCAGAATTGCTATGATTTAGCTTGCAACCTGAAGAATCTACTTGTCAGTATAAGTTCATGTTTGCACTGCAACACTGGTTTCTTGCTTAATTTGGATGTAACCCTCATTCTCTTTTCTCTTAAGACTCCAATAATCATAAATACACATTAGATTGCTAATGTAGAAAGCTGCTAATTATGGCATTTAATTACTTAAAATTTGCTGATGAAAATGTGCTTTTCTAACTACTTTCTCGAATGTGCTGTCTAGAATGGTCTATTTCTGCAACAGCAATTTCCCCCAGCCCTGGTTCAATGATAGATAAGCAAACCTGGCTGCTTCTTGTTACAGAAGGGAATCCGACTGCCCCTTTAGGTCATATTTAGTGGCCCTGTTTTATTTTCTTATTATCCTACGGGTAATAATCCCAATTCAATTCACCATACCCCAGCCTCATGAATGAATGTACTCCTCTTGCTTTGAAATGCCACTGTCATTTTGAAGCACTTCTCTGCTTTCTTTACCTTGCCACAGGACAAGGGACAAAAGTGATTATGGTGTAAAATGTAATAAATTGCTTCCAAAACTCAGTTGAGAACCAAGGGGGAAAAGAGGAAAGACCAAACAAAGAAGAAGGATGGTCAGAAGTCCCATGGTAGGAAAAAAAATCAGGTACATTATTAGGAAAAGACTTTTAGACCAATCTTCTCCTCATTCTATTGCATTCTGGATAAACATCCATTTACCCTGATTTAGTTGAAGAATGAATTCACTGATTATCTCCCAACTAATATTTTGTCTCTTTAGCCTTTCACATAGCAGTACTTTGAACGGGTGATAAAGAAGAGTTGATAAGTACTCAGACTCTGATTCCAGACATTTCTGGGTTCAAATTCTAGTTATGCAACCAACTAATAAGGTGTTCCTGGAAGACAAATCACTGTCCCTCTTGGAACATCATCTTTTATATCTATAAATTGAAGGTAATACACAGTGTCAAAGTTACTGTAAAAATTAGTGGATAATCAGAGTAGATAATTCATATACATGCTCATGCATCTGGTAAATCTATACATTTTACTTGTCATCATTATTACACAGATGTTGTATCCTGCCAAAACCAGAGAACATTTTTTTCTCTGTCTAAATAATGAGCTTTAAGGAGAGTCCATATTTCTGGCCACATTGTTTCTCTGCTTGGTAACTTTCTAGATAGCTTTACTATTGTGGACCTATTATTTCACATACAGTTAAAGCTACACCTCACAACTTCTTCAGGCCTCTCAAACTTTAAGAATGATGCCTTTTTTCTGATGCAAATTGGCTTTCTCTGATAGTATTTTTCCAATAGCTAACTGATAACAACTGGGATTATAAGCTATTATCTCACATTGTTTTCCTAGTACTCTACTTAAGTTGTAAGGCTATGGAAAACAGTGACCATTTCATAGTTCACGTTATTTCCCAGCCAGCTACAAACCTGTCCAGACGCTCTATAATGATTTTAGTTGGTAGCAATTGTAATATCAAATTGGCGAAATCAAAATTGACTCTCATAGTTTTGGCATTAGCCTATATGTTCATAACATTTTAGGGTAACAAGCATTTCATCAATAGACCTTAGTTGAATTTGGTATTCCCCACTTCCCAGCTACATAATGGATACGACATTAGACATTTCTAAGGGTCTATGGGGACTAAGTGATTTAAGACATTTAAAATGCTTACCAAAATACCCAGGTATAGCACAGAGAATTACCTGATAAAAAATAGTAATTCTTCACTACTAGTAATCTAAATCATGTCAGTTCTTTTCCTCAGTGACATCTTTCTCATAATTATTATTATATTAATTTTTATTGGGTATTCCTATAGCACTTGTCATGACAATTTCTTCCCCCTTTCTCATCAGCTGAACCTAAGCTTTGCCCTCACCAATGAATCCTGGCCTCTGACCACCCTTTTCTTCAGGGTTTACCTCACAGTTCCCATGTTTCCTCTTGAATGAGCCTGGGCCCCTAAGCCAACATTTAACCTTTTTTCTCCTTAGGAATCCCACCAAGTTCATAGCCCTCCAAACCAACCCTGTAAGTGTTCAACATCGGGCCAAGCTCAGATGTCCTCATTCCTTTCTACAAATTCGGAAGTTAGACTGGAGCCTATAACCACCACACAAGTTCTGATCACTAGAAAGACAGAGGCAGTTTACCACTATGGAAACTATTTGATACTCAATCTGTGTGTGTGTGTGTGTGTGTGTGTGTGTGTGTGTGTGTGTGTTTGTGTGTGTGTGTGGTACTGAGAACTGAAAGGGCCACATGCACAATAGACAAGCAGTCCACCATGGAGCTGTACCCCCAGTCCTTTGGTTAAATTTTCTATGAGAGTGAAGATGTTTTTTTCAAAAATCGTTCTCCTATTCAAGGAGCTTGGAGCTCACATTTCCCTAACCCTCTGGCATTCTCCTGAAAAATGTTTCTCCTCCACTTTACTGGAGGCCAGTGATTTTAAAATGTGTGCGTACCTAAAATCAGTGCTGGGAAACAAAGATTGCTTGACCTTTTGGTCAGTTCTGGATTCAGTAAGCTCATGTTAGGGATTAACTTACGTTGCTAAAAATGCTTGGGTGATACGGTACTGCTACAACCTTTTACATTTAAATTCTCCAACAAAAATGTGTATACTGCCTGAGTTTTCCTGCTACCTTACTTCTCTTTCAGTCTTGTTTGAAAATCTGTTCATGCACCAAAATGGCTATGATGGTGGTGACAATTCTCATGGTAATACACCCAATAAAGACATTCAGATCTTAATTTCTTTGAGAACATTTAATATTTTCTATTCTATTCTTAGTCTACATGGTTTCAGTGATGACATGTTTCCACCTTAATTGTTTAATATTAATCTCACTTGCCTATTTCTTGCACTTGATCAATTCTTCTGTCTCCTTGTCCATCTTGTCTACTGTTGCTAGCAGTAACAGGTAAGTGATTCTTAGATTTATTTTTGGCCTCCATGTTCTTAAGAAGAAATCTAACCCAAACATCATAGAAATTCAATAGAAGTCTTACTACTTAAATTGTTTTTCACCCTGGTTGGTAGAACTTTGGAAATTAGACAATATTATGGCTCTACACTTAGAACATTAATAATCACCTTTCCCCCAAAGTCAGGATGATGACTGGCAAATGAGAAAGTTTTAGCCTTACATGCTAGTGTATCTCAGTGTGATGAACATGGCTGTGACAAGTAATGTGCTAGTTCATTTGTCCACTTATTCATTCAGCAAATATTTATTGACTGCCTTCACTTTCTAAACACTGGAATAAGTTCCAGAAATATAGTACTGACTAAAATACAACTTATTCTGTTTATGGAACTTGTAGTTTAATTCAGGAGACATGTAAAAATTTCACTAATACTATTAAAACAAATGACCAGCACTCATTGTAACAGAATAAGAGGAAGACAGGTTAGGGAAGGTATTTGTAGAACTACTTTAAGGAAGAGATTTTTAAATGGAATCTTGAAGGGTTAATAGGAGTTCCAGTGAAATTAAAATGATCCAAGCAAATGCTACAATATGCATAATTTTTGAGAAAGGATTTGTCATTCATGAAGAACAAAAAGGCCTCAATGATAACCAGAGGTTGATGATTATCTGATACTGAGTGTGTCAGAGTCCTGTGACATATAGCCTTGTAGGCTATGTAATAAGTTTACATTTCATTCTAAATTAAGCATCTTCCATTTACTTGTATTATACAGTTGGTGATTTGAGAAGATCACTGCGCTTTAGAGAATATGTTTTCGGGGAAAAAGAACAAGGAAATCACTTAGAATGCTGTTGAAATATTTGAGCTATAGATGGGTGTGCTATTGTTTAGCACTAGAGTGTTGAAAGTGGATAAAAGTCATTCATATATTTAGGATATGTTTTGGAAAAATAACAGATTTTTCTTATATATTGGATGGATAGATTTCCAGATTGTTCTTTCAGTTGAATGGTGCTGTCTAGTACTAATATAGAGAATTTGGAATAGGAGTGAACAGTATTTCAGAGCAAAGATTGCTTCATCCTTATTGGATTCTACATAGTCACTGAGTTAAAAACCAAACTCCATGGCATGAAATTTCCTTTCTTTCTCTCTCTTGCCATTTGTGTCTTTTTTATTATACCTTTTTATATCCTTATACCTTTACCCTTAATAATCCTCCAGATATTAGTTTTTGAAACAAGCAATGTTGTTGTTTAACTCTTTGACTATCTTCTTATAAACTGTGATCTATTAAGTCTTTTGGAAGCCCCAGAAAGAATGGAAGGCTGGGGGCCAGGGAGATAGCTCTGTTGAATAAGTGCTTGCTTGGCAAGCGCAAGGGCCTGAATTCAATCCCAGGCTCCCCCCAGCAAAAACAAAACAAAACAAACAAACAAAAAAAACCCAAAAAGAATGGAAGGCTACTTTTGTATGTCAAATACATTGGGAATTTAACTTCTATTTTAATTAAAAGTAACAAATATAACCCATGGGAGGAATGTTTATTTTTTATTTTAAGGACAAAAATAAAAAACAATAATATAGTATTTTAAAACAAGATAAAAGGAGATAATGATTAACATAATGTGTATTGTTATCTTCAAAATAGTTGCTCAGATGAAAAGATATGGGAATGAAAAATTGATCAAACAATATAAACATAAATCATTATTTTCAATGAACTAATAGAAATTAGTAGTATAGGTATCTTGTATATATATATATTTTTTCTTTCCCTTCCTTCGTTTCTGCTTTCCTCCATTCTAGTTGTTCTTTTCTTTTGAACAGTTTATTCCCCTTTCAAAATATCTATTGTACATTTTGGATCTTATTTATTCTTTCAGTTTCTTATACTAAAATGCTCATCAACCAAGGAATGGATAAAATACACAGCATTTTTATGCAAGGGAGGTCTGACTGTCACCATTTTATGAAGGATTAAAGGTCAAAAACAGTTTGAGAAAATTCTTCCATATTATGCAATTCAACTACAATGAACTCAGCTCTGTATGGCTGCAAAATACATGCTTTAAATTATCACTTTCACAATTTGCCAAATTATTGTATTAGCCATTTACCATGTTTACTATATGTTGAAATTTACTATTGTTAGTATTTGTACATTCCTTAAAAGCAGGGCCTGTATCTCATCTACCTCTAACAGTGATAAACATGAAACGGTCAATAATTATCTGTTCAATAAGAACAAAGTAACATTAATGTTGAAGACCATTATATATGAAATCAATATAATGAGATCACATTTTCAGGACAGGTGATTAAACTAAGATTATAGGTAGAATTGTAAAATAGACACTTGTAGTTGGAAAAAATTTACTTTTTAATCCCTCTGTTCACAGCCACAAGATACTATGAGGTATCCCAGTGTGAGAAGTATCTGAATCTTATGTGCCTCAACTTGCTCCAGGGCTCCAGCATACCTGCACAAAACCCAGTAATTATTTATAGAGCGGTACCTTTGAATGATTTGTTTTTCTATGGGAGACCCCCTTTTCTCATTGGAATGAGAGAAAATTCACCACTAACTCATGATCAAGTCTTTCACAAGTATCTTAAAAATCTGACTTCCCAAGACTTCTGCAAACTATGATAGCAATTTCTAGAACAAATGGAGCTAGCAAAAAGCAATCTGATAATAGTTCTCAAAATTAAACTTTAAAAATTTTGTGACCTTATAATTCTATTTCTAGGACTATATCATAAAGAAATATTTTCATTTGTATACAAATTTAAGTATGCAAAGCTATTTTTACTGAATTTTCAGGGTGCAAATTTAGAAACAATTGTTATCAATTGCTGAGTACTTCTCAAAAGCCAGACACTTGTACTAAGAATTACTTTGATCTTGTGTTATAATCTTTAGTATTTTTTACTAAATGTTTTCTCTTGCCCATCTTTTAGAACAGAGAGAATTGCATTTCCATGTTTCCTACTAGTTGAGAGAGGTCATGTTACTGGTTCTGCACAATGAGTTGGGAGTTAAACTGATGTTTGTTAGTTGCTGGCTGGATCATTTAATCAGACAGTAAAACACTATCAGAGATCCCATTTCTTCTTAGATGGCACAATGAAAATTAAAAAAGAGATATGCCTGAAACTCTGATTACTATGACTATATTTCTACTGCTGAGCTGTGATGGGCACGAACTGTGGGCAAGAGAAATTGCTCTTTCAAGCCAACAAAATTGAAGATAGTTTATTTCTGAAGAATAAACAAGTTGGCACTGTTTTTTGTTGACCTTATGACAGCTCTCTAAGAGAATAATTATTTTATCACAGTTTTATAAATGAGGAACTTGAGCCACAAGGAAATATGGGAGTTTTTCTAAGATCACATAACCAAGTAGTATAGACAATTCAGAGTACAATCTTATGCAGTTTGACTCAGAGAAAACATTCTTAACTGTTACACATAATAGTGCTCATGGTTCACTGTCCATCATTGGGGGACCTAATTTGTTTAAACTAGGTTGTATCTACACCATAATATATTATACACCTGTTAAAAATAGTGAGACACCTTATAGACATTAACATTGAAAATTTCTCCTGAACACGGCTTAATTTTTCAAAAGTAGCAGAATTAAGGAATTTATACAATGATAAACTTATGTAAAAATTATATATATGAACATGTACCTGTGTACACATGAACAGATATATGTGCATGCAGGTGTGCATTATATTTCTATGTTAGGTAAATATATGCAGGATGTAGATATTGCTTATAAGATATACATATAAATATATATGTACATACATGTGTATATGCAGGTACATAGAGACCCAATCTGTGTAGTGTATAAAAATAATATGATCATTATTTGTAAAATCTATGGACTTTACTCTGAACCCAGAGAACACTCAGCACCACAACTCTGTTTTCTTTTGTCCTTGAAATCCATGCTAAGATTACCTCAGATCTGATTTGCCTGATAGAAATATACAGTACTTGCCCATTATTATTTTATATTTTAAATCTTAAATCACCTTTTTAAGCCTCCTTTAGCTTTCCGTATAACAAATTTTGTTCCCCAATTTGATATGTCCAAGGTGCAGAATTGTAAAGGTGATTTTAAAAGATGCTTGGCCCTTGGTTATAAAAGCAAACATTAAGTACTGTTATCAATGAGAATTTTGCAGATGTGATATCTTAGTTATTTTTCTGTCATTGCTGAGACAAAATACTGGAAAACCAAAAGTTAAAGGGGATAAGGCTTATTTAGCTCACAGTTTAAGGAGGTTTCAGTCCATATTAGCTCCAAGGCAATATGGAACATGGAAGAGGAGCAACAGTTCAGAACAAGGCAAAAGCAACAGGGGAGAGAGGAGAGACAAGCCTTTTTGTTTCCCTGATATTCTATCCAAGCTTCCTGGACTAGGGCAGTGCCAATCCAATCAGTAGACTGATCCAGCATTCACTCATACTTAATCGTAGCATGTTTAATCATAACGTTGAACCATGAAGCAATCAATCTAGATCCATCAACCTCTAAAAAAGTCCCATCTAAAATTGTATGAGAGACTGGGCGTGGTGGCACGCACCTGTAATCCTAGCTCTTGAGAGACTGTAAACAGGCAGATCACTTGGAGTCCAATCTAGTAGTGAGACCCTGAACACCCTGTAGACCCTTCCCTAAAATACAAAAAAATAAAAAAAATAAACATATGAGGATTTGTGTGGATATCTAGACACAAACCATAAAATGATTAAATGCTTAAGCCAATTTGCCTGATGCTATGAAGACTATGTGGTGAAATTTCCCCAATCACACAAACTCCTTAAATGCGTAGGCTTTTCCTGATCAATAACAGAAGAGAAAGAGAATTTCAAAGCATGAAAAAGGTTCGATGTACAATAACTCTTTGAAGATGTAAGGAGCCTCATTAGAAGGAATATGGAATATCTCAAAGAGAAGGGCACCTAACTCACAGCCAGAAAGGGAATGGGACCATAAAATTTATAACTATGACACAATTAACTGAATTCTGCAAATAACATGCATGTTCTTGGAAGACAATTACATCAGATAAGAGATAAGAGTCAGATAAGAGCCCAAAAATGGGCCCTGTGATTTTGACCTCATGAGACACTGAGGAGAGAACATAACAAACTCAGATCATGACTCATTCACTATGAAAACTAAAACGATAAATTGGGATACTAAAATGAATCACTTTGTTATACAGCAATAGAAAACTAAAACACCCAAACTACCCAGGATATTTTCATCACAGCTTCTTCAGATTGTATCTAAAATGTGGTTTTGGTTCAAAGCTAATGCCCCAACTACTTTCCCTTAGGTTCATTTTCACCGTTTAGTGTATTCATTTTAACTGGTAGAAAAAGGTCTATTATTTCTCCCAAATTCAAAACATTACTTAAATTTAGTAGTGTGTATTTTCCAAGATTTTTACCGCTAAATTTTATTTTGTTGGACACCATTTAAACTGTTAGAATTTCTTTCAAGTTCTAATTGCCCAAAGGAGACAAAATTATGGGAACCCAATGACTAATATTGATTGAGATCAAGAATAAAATACTCACGGGCCCATTTGTGTCTAGTATAGATGCTACAAAAAAGTCAGAATTTCTGTCTTCAGAATAGAATTTCTTAACATTTGTGGATTATACATTCCTTTGATAATATGACAAAAGCTGTGAACTTGATTCCAGAAAGTAATACATACACAGTTGACCCTCATTATCAGCAGGGCATTTGGCCTAGGACACTGTGGAAATTGAAGTCCTTTATTTAACATGAAGTAGTATTGACATGTAAGCTATTTGTATACTGATGTATCTTGGTATGAGTGTGTGAGTGTGTGTGTGTATGTGTGTGTGTGTGTGTGTTACTGGAGATTAATCCCAGGTCCTATAAATTTAATTTCTCAGGCTTTTTGATATAGTATTTGTTTTAGTTTTTGAGGCAGAGTTTCCCTAAATTGCCCAACCTGTTCTTGAACTTGACATCTCACTGGCACAACATCATAAACAGATGGGATTATACATGTGTACCACCATGCTTAGAAAAATTACAATATATAATGTAGTGTCAATTCTATGTAAGTAGTAACTAAACTATTATTTTGGTTATGACAGCAAGAAAAAAGTATGTATATTTTCACTATAGATGTATTTAAAAAATATTTTCATTATGCAATTGGTTGAATTTGCAGATGAAAATCCTGCATGTGTGTAAAGCTGATCGTATGCATATGAACTTTTGATTGTATTTATTTTAGAGACTTCTAGTTAATAAGCTGTGGTAGACTTGGTGCTTAGTGAATAATACATATGCTTTCATATGTTTTCCAGTCCTCCCTTGCAGCTAGATTTCAACTACATAGTTTTGCTCAACAAATTGTGAGGTGCTCCCTGTCTTCCTTCCCTCTTTCCCTTTCCCAGACACTGTATAACCCAGATAGTGTAAATGCAAAATAACAGAAGGCAATCCAGTCCACATAATGTATGAATGAAGGAGATCAATACATACTTGTGGTATTAAGTCTATAAAATGCAAGGATTGTTTTAGGCACCACCATTAATTATACCTTACAATATGACATCCTTTCTTTCAAAAACAACTTTCTGGTGATTGAGAGGATTTCAATAAAACATAAGATTTATCTGTTTGAATATATTAGCTTAACTCTATTTTTTTTTCTTCTTTTTCCATCTTTTAGCTTATGTGTGTGTTAGTCAGCTTTCTTATCAGTGAGACACAATACCCAATACCCACAATTTAAGGCAGAAGAGAATAATTTGGCTCATGATTTTGTAGAATTCAGTCAGCTTGGTCCAAGGCAGAAACATCATAGTAGAGGGGAATGGTGCATCAGAACTGCTTAGTTCATAGAATCCAGAGGCAAAGCAGAGGAGCAGGGCCAGAAGGAAGGGTCCAAGAACAGTATGTAGTACCCACAGCCATACCTCTATGGCCTTCTCAGAAATACAGAGTTATATTTTACTAATATCTTTGGCATTTTGTGGTAATGTTAAAAAATGACTTCTGTTAATTTCTTCCCTACCCATACATGTATACCATGCTTCACAACCAAAGCCAAACTACATTTTCCCAAATACTAAATCTGGGCTGTGTTCGGGTTTACTTTGATTAACATAGTAAATGGACATGCTCATATTTCCAATCTAGTCTTTCTTAATTACTTTCTCACTGAAACACAATACCCAACACCCACAACTCTAAGGAGGAAATATGTGTTTTGGCTCACAGTTTGTAGAAGTTTCAGTCTATGGTCAGCTAGCACCAAGATAGGGAAGTACAGAAAAGGAGAAGGAGCTCACAACAGGGCAGGCAGGAAGCACAGAGAGAGAGAGATCAAAGGAAGGAGGGAGACAAACACTTTTAGGAGAGGCCTCAAGTGACCCCCCCCAACTAGGTTTCATTTCCCAACATCACATTTGACTATAAATTAATCAGTGGACTAATCTCTTCATTGAGTACCAAACCCGTGTTATCTACTCACCCCAAAGCACCCCACATGACCACACATGAGACTTTGGGGTACATCGGGATATAAATCATGACACTGACCTAGCATTTAACCAAAAGAATGGGTAATATTGTTGGAAGCAAGTCATGATGTCCAAAATTCCCAACCTTGGTTCTGCATACTGTCATAAAGCCCAAACTAACTGCATGGAGTATGGCTTTAACAATCCCCAAATTCCAGTCATGCCAGATTTAAATCTAATATATGAGTTAAAAACCATCTGTGTTAGTCTGTTGGTAATGCTAAAACAAGTTCTGAAGATGGGTAATCTATAGACAGTAGCAATTTCTCATGACTGTAGAGGGTGACGATTTAAAGATCATGTTGGCAGGATTTATGTCTGCTAAGTGTTCCTCTTTACTTTCAAGATGGTACAATTATTGTTATATTCTTCAGAGGTGGGCAGTGTTGTGTTTTCACATGGAAGAAAGGGTTAATTCCCACTGTTGATCGATCTTTATAAGGGAACTTAACCACATTCGGAACCCTCATGACCTGGTTAACTTCTAAAGACCATGCCTTTTTATACCATTGCATTGAAAATGGTGTCAAATGTGAATTTTGGAAAGAATGTCATCTGTCAAATGATAGAAACCCTTTGATATTCTATACTACCCAAATCACTTGAAGAAGCTTAAATAAATTAAGGTATTTTTGAGCCAAAAGGTGTGAAGTCATTAGTTAATTGGAAATATATAGCCCAGAGCAAACTTTCAGAACTGTGAGAGACAAAGGAATCATAAATTAAGATCATACTATAGAAATGATACCTGAAAGAATAGCTTTAAAATAGCTCAGTGGATTAAAGCACCTGCAATCAGGCTCAGGGGTCAGGGGTTCAATCCCCGGGCCTGCTGTGATGGCCCTGCCCCTGAGGCATGCTGAGACTGCAATTGAGATTAGGCGTGCACCTGTAATCCCCGCTCTTGGGAGGCTGTCACCAGGCGGATCACTGTGAGTCCAATCTAGTAGTGAGACTCAGCACACCCTGTAGACCCTTCCCTAAAGAAAATAAAAATAAAAAAAATAAAGATCAAAGATTAAAACATATACTCTTTCTCAGTTGAATTTGAATTCTTTGAAAACTCTATCCATAAATTGTCAACATTATCCATTGCTTCCTACATCAAATCATTCAGAGAAATTCTATTGAAGAGAGGAATATTAAGTATATCAAAAAACAAGAAAATAATGAGCAATAAAGGTCACCACTCTTGTATTAAGGCTAGAAGAGAAAAATGTCTAATCCATTGATGACAAGAAAGAGCCAATTTTCTCGAAAGGAAAATCCCTGTTGAGAAGAGAACCTTTATGAATGAATGTTTTACATCATTTCTGGTTTTTAAAATTTGTTCCATGTGACTGCATTTTGAGGAATGGATGTCAGCTTTTAAATAAAATAAAATTCACCCACTTTAAGTTTATGATAGTATATTTTCACCACCCCAAAATGCATCCTCATGTCCCTTTGCCATCAACAGTGTTTTGTAACCTCAACCTCTGGTAACCACAATCTTTGTAGCATCACTATATATTTTGCTTTTATAGAATTTCAAATAAATGAAATCAAAGAATATGTAGTCTTTTGTATTTGGCCTAATTTATTTACATAATATTTTCAGGTTAATTTACATAATTCTATATGTCAGTAATGATATCCCTTTGTAGTCTTATTCTGTAATTTATTATTGAATTAAGAATTGAATGACATTTACATGGTTTCCAGATTTTGTCCTTTATGAATAATGTCACTATGGACATACTTGCTTTTTCTAAACAATAAAAACTTTTATTTTCTTACTTTTACTAGTACATGTTTACAAAATGTAATGATTACATTCACTATAGCATATTGATTCATGTACATGTATATAGCACATTTAAATTCCCTTCTTTTTCTCCCGAGAATCTCCATTTTATTTTTCCAACATCATATTCAATTATTTATCTTATAAAAATTATAAAATTAATTATCTTATGCATGCATTGAAAACCACACTAATTGGCCAAAGAATATATAAAATATGTAAGAAAATTGTACTAATGCAAGGTACACATTTGGATATAATAAAATATCTTTTTTGTTGTCCTTTTTCCTATCATCTGTCTTTTATTTCATTCTTTAAATATATGAGTTTCTCTGTATAAGAGAACCCATTCAATATTTGGTCTTAAGGTACATACATTTTCCTATGAATGACTGAAATTTATCCTTTTTTTATAACAGAGTAGCACTCCAACTTATGTAAATGCCACTTTTAAATCCATTCATCTGTTGATTGATATACAGGCTGTTTCCAAGATTCAACTATTATGAATCATGCTACTGCAAATATGAGTATACATATATCACTGTAATTTGATGACTTTAAAAATTTTTGGAAGTTATCTAGAAGGAGAATAGTTGGGTCAATTGAATTTCTGCCTTTACTTTTTTAAATTTAATTTACTTTTTTTATATTTTAGGGAAGGGTCTACAGGGTGTTCAGAGTCTCACTACTAAATTGGACTCAGTGATCCACCAGTTTACAGCCTCCCAAGAGCTGGGATTACAGGCGAGTGCCACCACATGTAGTCTCAATCACAGTCTCAGCACGCCTCGGGGGCAGGGCTGGCATGGCAAGCTGGGGATTGAACTCCGGGCCCCTGTGCCTGCTTGCAGGCACTTTAATTCACTGAGCTATTTGGCTGGCCCTTGATTTTACATTTTGAGAAATATTCATACTGATTTTCATAGTGATTATATCAGTTTATAGTTTTACCAATGATAGAAAAGGGTTTTTTCGCTCCATAGACTCACTAGCATTTATTATTGATTGATTTCTTGATGATAGCCATTCTTTTGGGAGTGAGACTGAATTTCAGTGTTGATTTAATTTACATTTGTCAAGTGGCCAGTGATGATGAACATTTTTCATGTATTTACTGGCCATCTTTATTGCTTCCTCTGATAAGTATCTACCTTTCTCAGATGCCCAGCTTTTGTTTTGCTTTGTATTTTAGTATGGGGTCTACAGTGTCTCACTACACAGATCCAACTCATAGTGGTTCTCCTATTTTCAGCCTCCCAAGCACTGGGATTACAGACATGTACCACCACCCCCAGTCTTAATTACAGTCTTAGTGCACCTGGGAGTGGGCCTGGCATGGCATGCTAGGGATCGAACCTTGGTTCTTGCATCTGCCTAAGCAGGCCCTTTAATCTGCTGAGCTATTTGGCTTGCCCTCCCAGGTTTTAATTGGATGTTTTAAATTGGGGTGTGTGATATTTTTGTTCTTTATATACTTTAGATATCAGTCCTTTGTCTGAGAAGTAGCTTCCAAAATATCCTTTTATGTAGTTTGTCTCTTTATTGTTAGTGGTTACCTTTGCTATGCAGAAGTTGTTTAATTTTATATTATCCCATTTGTTGATTCTTGGTATTTCTAGTGCAACTGTATTTTATTTTTTTGGAAAGACTTTGTCTATACATATGTCTTTTATAGTTTTATGTGTTCTGTCTTCCAGAACAGTGTTTCTCTTACAATGTTTATTTTTAAAAATTTTTCTTTTAATGTATTTTGGTAAAGGGTCTACAAGGTCTCACTACACAGATCAGACTTGTAGTTATCCTCCTGTTTTCAGCCTCTGAAGCACTGGGAATACATGCATGCACCACCATGCTCAGTCTCAGTCACTGTCTCAGCACACCCTGAGGACCGAGCTGGCACAGCACACCAGAGATTGAACCCTGGTCCCTGTGCCTGTGTAAGCAGGTGCTTGAGTCTGCTGAGCTATCTGGCTGGCCTTTTTATAATGTTTAGATCCTTGATTCATTTTTGTTTCAGTTTAGTGCATGGTGAGAGGCGTGGGTGTAGGTTTAACCTTTGGCATGCTGAAGGCCAGTTTTCCCAGCACCATTTGTTAAGAGGACTACCTTTCTACCATTGAAGGAATTTAGCCCATTTTTGAAAAATAACAGGTATGCGTATCTAGAATTATTTCTATATCTTATATTCTGTTCCATTTATCTTTTTAAAATTTTATTCATTATTTTAATTTTTAAATAGATTGCAAATTGAAAATAAATTATTTACAAACATGAATGAATATAGCAATAAAAATTGTCCAAAATAAAAATGAAGAAAGAATTTACAGATCAATCATAATAGTTCACTGTGTCAAAACCAAGAAACTTATATTCATATAATTAGAATTCTCAAAGTAGAAAGGATTAGGCAATAGATATTTAAAGATTTAAAATTTCTGAATTTAGTTCAACTTATAATATCTCATTTCCAAGAAAAATGAACCTTTTTGCACAAGAAATTTATATAAAATCATACCAATATACACAAAAATGAAATTGTCCAAAACCTATTGTAAAGAAAAAAATCATTAAAGCATATACATAAAAATATTAGCTA
>NDGM011033855.1:0-22959 GCA_002564305.1 Octomys mimax
GGCTCAGTGGAGTAAGCGCTTCCCTGGCAAGCGCAAGGGTCTGAGTTCAATCCCTGGTTCTGCAAAAAAAAAAATAATAATAATAATAATAAAATAAAATAAAATACAATGACTATTTTTACTGTCTGGAAATACCTGGAAGAAAGGAAATGAATGGGACCCACAGTTCTTACATAACATTTTTCCAGCACTTGTGAATTTCTATTTTAGTGCATGATTCCGTGAAGAACCTCAGAATCTTCAAAGTTAATTATCATACACATACTCTGAGAAATAATCTCTATTCATAAAAAAATACAATGCACAGGAGAAGAGACACACATTACACACAATTAAGGAGGCATCCTAACATGGAAACAGTCTTTCACGGCTTAGTAAGAGACGCCTGGCTTTCCTACAGCCAGTGCATGTGGCTGCACTGATCTGTCTCACCTGCCCCAAGCTATTTCCTTCGGTTGTTTGCCCTGGCCAACCCTGCTCCTGCCATTTTAATCACACAATCATTTTTTTTTTTCCTGTATATTGGGGAAGGGTGTACAGAATGTTCAGGGTCTCACTACTAGATCAGACTCACAGTGATCCGCCTGTTTACAGTGTCCCAAGAGCTGGGATTATAGATGTGCTCCACCACACCCAGTCTCAATTGCTGTCTCAGCGCAACCCCAGGGGCGGTGCCTGAACCGCAGGCCCAGGGATGGAACCCCTGGGCCCTGTGCCTGCTTGTAGGTGCTTTAATCCACTGAGCTATTTGGCTGGCCCTCCTCACACAACTATTTCTACCTCTTCCTTTTCTCAAACATTCTCTCTTTTGCTTTTCCACAGTATAGAAGCACCAACTCTAGTGAGCAGCAGGGGGCAGTGTTAGCACATTAGCTCTGAGAGGTTGGAAAATAAAAAGGTCTGCATTCATTCATTCACTCATTTATTCACTTCAGCAAGTCTTGATTTAACATCCCTTGTGTGTTCTGAGAGGGATGGGAGACAAACCTAAGGTGTAACATTTGTGAACCAAGCACGCAGCCCATGCAAAAAATAATTTGATTCGTGGGGGACTGGCCTGGATGCGAAGGATGCATGTTGTGAGGTTTTGGAGAAGGGCCAGGTTCTGGGCAAGCTCATATAACCCAGGATGAATTTATAATGCTGCTGGTCTATAGAGCTCCCTTAGATGAGGAGTAAGATATGCAGAGGTAAGAAGCATCACAGACAACACAAGCCAAAGCAAAGGGTCACACAATGCTGTGAACACCAACACAGTGACCTTGTCAACCAGGGTGCTGGCAGACATTACTTCTGCCACTTAGAATAATCATCATGGCTCTGTGTAGGTGGCAGTTTTATGGTCATGGTGTCACTTGGTCCTAACAACCCTGTTCCTTAAGCTCTCATGGGATTATTCTAATTGAGCCAGTGAGAAAATTAAACCTTCTGGAGGGAAAGTGACTTGGTTAAGAGCACACAGCATTCCCTGGTGGTAATAGGATCCTCCCTGCTTATGCAGAAGGAAGCCCTGAGTTTTGTGATACAGCCCCTCCTGCAAGTGAGGGTGGGGATGTAGTGTACATAGGGTAAGTTTCAGCCACTAGGGTTTCCTTTGGAAGAAAGGAAAGTGGGCGGGGGGGGGGGGGCGCATGGGAGGTGCAAGATGGAAAGCTAGACTGAAGTACTAGGATTTAAGCCCCAGGGAAGAGTCCGAGATCTGGGGAAGCAGAGATGGGTGGTTATATGCCACTGTATACCAGCATTAGCACAATCGGCATAAGTGGAGTCGGGTGGAAAAAAGACAGGTGTTGAACAGACCAGTGAAGAAAACACTGCAGTAACAGAAGGTGCAGGTAGGAGAGATTTGGGAGTAGTCTGCCCCAGGGGGAGGGAGATTTTATCAGTGTCATTATCTATAATTGTCAGCATATGGAAATAATACAAAGCAGACTGGCTTCTAATTGGTTTTCATTTCTCTACAGGATGTCATCCTTCCCATTGCTTGTCCCTGGAATTCTCTATCCCTTAGAATCCTCTCCTCTCCACTCTTGCTCTGCCATGGTCGAGACTCACAGGAGGCAGGTTGGAAGGGGAGGTACTTGGCAGTCAGGGGCTACGAAGAGACATTCAAAGTTGGGGCTACTAGAGAAAATAGAAAAATCCTGCATCTGAGATATTAAACCTAGGGAAAGAATGATGTTATTGAAACCAACAGGGACCAAAGGGGATCATGAATAGACTCTATGGAATGTGACCATCCTGGGCATAAGAACTTCAAGTGGCAGCTGGACACTCACATGAAATATTTTAAATGAACAATATTTCCTACTCTCTTTATTGACTGCAGGATGTTCACCTTTACCTTCACCGTGAAACTTGCCAATGATCTTAAAAGGTTTCTCACAAGTCAGTAAAATGAAATAAGGGGAAAATTTTCCCAAGTCATTAGTATTGTCACTTTTTGCTCAAAATCTTTCCAATGACATCAAAACCCATTGCAATATTCTTACAATTATAGGTCTCCGCCCACTGAAGCTCTTGCCTACCTTTGAAATGCACAGGTTGTGCAATTTTGTTCTCTGCCTCCTACATAGCCCCTACCATCTCCCTGTATGGCCTTTCAGATGTGTATATTCTCTTATGTTGGCTGTGCTTTTTTCTTTCCTTTGAAACTGGGGATTGAACCTGTGGAATGCTGAGCTATATCCCCAGCCCTTTTATCTTGACCCAGGGTCTCTTGGAATTGCCCGGGCTGGCCTGGAGTCTGGTTTGGATGCTCCTGCTTGGATCTCCTGAGAAGCTGGGTACAGCACTGTCACTCTCCCAATACCACCCCAGCTCCAGGAAGAGTGCTAAACAGTAGGGCAGTTTCCTTGGAACTAGGAGATGTTAAAACTAGAAGAGCTCTGGCAAGCATGAGCAACTGGTTGCCTTCCATCACGCGTCTACTGTCATCTTGGGCATTTCTTCCTACCGGAAGCCTTCTCCAACTACCGCACTCCTAGAAGGAGCTCCATGTCCCTGCTAGGCAGTTCTGTCCCATCCTGTGTGCCCTTCCATGACTGACTCCTACTCTAACCCAGGTGGTATCTGTCGCTTCCCTGACAGAAGTTGCTTTTGTGCTGGCATGACTGTCAGAGTCCAGGCCCCAGCACAAAGGACTGCAGTAAACTCCTAACCTTTCTCCTCACTTCCACCCTCGTCTCCTTTCAGAATATCCATTCAGGGGTACATTTAAAACATGAATCAGACCGTGTCATTCCTCTGCTGAAAACACTCTTTGCCGTTCCCTCTCACTGGCTAAGCTATCATGATGGCCCACGGGGTCTGAGCCACAGCTCCTCAACATCCCTGTACTCCACCCTTCTTCATCTGGCTGTGTGCCACTTGCCCCCTTGGTGCCCTGAGAACATGCCTGGCATGCTCCTGCCCCGGAGCCTTTGCTCCTGCTGAGCTTGTGCCTAAGCTACTCTTCCCTCGAGGGCCCATGTCACTCGGGCACATCACAAGGAGATCAAAGCGCACTTCTCCAGGGAGGTCAGCGCAACATCTCTTTGTAGTTGAATTCTTCCAGTTGCCACATCTATGGTCCCTCTTGGCTTGTTGTTCCATGCATTTTCTATCTAGATCTCTATTTAACTCATTTACGTTGTTTACTAAATACTTCCTCATATTTTGAAAATAAGTTCTAGGATAGGAATTAACCCACTTCTCCACTTTTAGAATTTATTTATTTATTATCCTTTATTTGGTGCAGGGTCTCACTATGCAGCTCAGACTCATAGTGATCCTCCTGTCTCAGCCTCTCTAGCACTGGGATTAATTGTATGTCATCACACCTGGTTTCAGTGGCTGGCATGGTACAGGGCTGGCATGGCATGTGGTACCAGAAATCGAACCCAGATCCTTGTGCTTGCCAGGCAGGCACTTAGACCACTGAACTATCTCCTTAGCCCCTACGTTTAGAGTTTTTAACGGTCTTTAACACAAAGAAGAAGCTCAGCAGTAGTCACTGGTCAAATCATTAAATGAAGGACAGAACAAACACACGGCAATAGAGAGTGATAATTCCAGATTACCATTTAGTATTTGAGACTAGCACTGAGGAAATTGCTCTCTAACTCCACTTGGTAATTTCTCCATCTATAAAAGGAAAGCATTGGACTTAATGCTCTTTAAAGATTCTATAAGTTGATATATTCTCAAAATCCATGAAAGTAGAAAATAGAATCCAAATTTGTTAAGTGAGGTTCAAAAGTAAGAAGATTAACAAAGTCAGGAGCAGCATCACACAAGTCCCAACTGGGGAAAAATACATACAAGAGACAGAAGAATTTGCTCTGTGAGGAAATGCAAAGCAGGCAGGGGCCTGGGCCAAGCGGACGTGGATAATTCATTGTATGGCTGGGTGGGTTCAGCCTCAGCCCAAGGATGAGTTACCCTAGCATCCTGGAAAATGACATCAGGCCAGGCCAATTCCCATCTGATTGTGAAGTCCTGCACGGATACAGTTTGGGACTAGAGCTAGAGCTCTCCCTGCAAACCTTTCCACACACCCACCTCGTGGCCCCAGTGTAGGCGTATTTTCATATTACTCACCTGAGAACAGAGGGTTTAAGAAAAAAACATGTACGATTTAGATATTCCCACTGGGAAAACATCAACCCTACAGGAAAGGGAAGGAGTGTGCCATGCACAAATTTCTGTCAATGGTCATGAATGTCTGGTCTGAAAAAGAGGTCAGCCACCATCTCAGAGAGGATATTTGGAGAAAGAGTTCAAGGGACTGAATTGAAAGGTGACACTTTAAGAGCTACAGCTGCCACACCCTGGACTCAAGGGACCAGACTGGTTATTCAACTTCCCTTTGTGGAGCTAGTGTGGATACAGTCTTGAGCACAGTAAGGGCACCGAGTGACTATACCACAGT
Source organism: Octomys mimax (assembly GCA_002564305.1). Taxonomy (NCBI): domain Eukaryota; kingdom Metazoa; phylum Chordata; class Mammalia; order Rodentia; family Octodontidae; genus Octomys; species Octomys mimax. The sequence goes on from NDGM011033855.1 coordinate 4,913, forward strand.
AACCGAATCTGCAGTGTTTCTGTGACTATCAGGGAGATCTCCCTCTGCTGTTGTGGTTGAGTAGGATTTCGCTGTTGTCACCTTATTCAGTAACGCAGGAATGACAAGTGTTGCAAGTATAATTCTTACTGTTGAAATGCCTTGTTGGCACCTTCTGGTGGTGGTGGTGGTGGTGGTGGTGGTGTGTGTGTGTGTGTGTGTGTGTGTGTTCACTATTGTCCTCAGTCTTGACAAAGCAGCTCTGGGAACTTGGTTTCCACCTCAAGGAAGTGGTCGTGGGTTGTATTTAGATCCAGCTGATAGACATCAAACTCTTATTTCATTTCAGATGTTATACTGGATGCTTTTTGAGGCTCTCAATGTTGTGGGCAAGTGGAATCTAAGCTACTAGTTCCACTTACAGATAAGGAAAGTGAGGCTCTGAAATGTTCGTGACATGCTTAAGACCCTAATGAGAACAAGTTGCCAAGTAAGGTTTGACAGTCTTTAAGATATGTCCCCAAAGAGCTAATTCTTCAAGTTTTAAAATCCTAGGCAAACATCATTCTTGTAAAGAGAAAAATTCTTGTAAAGATGCTAGGACTGAAGCAAACAGCGTCCATCAGGACTTGGAGGCCATCTGCTGACTCGACCTGTATCTTCCTCCAGGGTCTCCATGGAGCTCTGTGCAATTCATCCCCCAGGCCTGTAGGGGTCTCTCACTCCCTGCAGTGACATGCTGTGCACTGTGAAGTTCCTGCTTGCAGACACTGGACTCCTTCCTCTGGATGAGCACTCACAAGGCCAAACTCAAATGTGGGGCTCTCAATTTCTGGTAGTTTACAAAATCAGAAATGGTTAAGAGTGCCCCGATAGCAGGCTAGCTAGATTTTTTTTCTTTTTTCTTTCTCTCTCTCTCTTTTTTTTTTTTGTACCAGGGATGAAACTCATGACCTTGGGCTTGCCAGGCCGATGCTTGGAGAGATAGCTCAGCTGCATAAGCACCTGCCTGGAATGTGCAAGGTTATGAGTTCAATCTCCTGTACCGAAAAAAAACGAGTGCAAGATACCTGACATATCAACAAGTTTAATACCACATAGTTCATGAAATGATGAGTCCTGACAGATTAGGGCGGTCTTCTAGCCAGTTATTCTCTCTCTTCCAAAGAAGTGATAAGACATATTTTATATATTATATATTAATATAATATTTTATATAACATATTGTGTATTATTTGTATATATCAAACAGCAATTGTATCCACATAGAATAAAGCTCTGAGGCAAGCTTAGTATGCCTCCACGCCTTACCTTCTTGTCATTGGTAGCAGGTCCCAGGGGTTCAAGAGAACGAATTCAGGCAGCTAGAGCACTACAGACAGGAAGTGGTCATTTGTAAGTGGCGGGAACTTAACCTAATAACTAAAAGAGCCACTCTGGGGGATAACAGTGGAGAATTTCTGCAGCAGCCCACTAAAACATTCTTACTATCCCTAAGACAGCTTGTTCCTACTGCTGATAACCCTTCCTTTTCAGGCAGGGAATTGGGACAGGAAGAAACAGAATTTTACATGTCAAGGGTCACCTCAGAGAATTCCACCCAGGTCCACACAGGTGTGGATACCTGAGGGGCATCACCATGCAGACAGTGCCATCTCTGGTAATTGGGTTGATGGCACCAAGCAGCCTTAACAGATCTGAATTCTTTCCATAGCTCCTGCCACCACCTATGTAGTGGTGAAAACCCCATGTCTAAAGCTAAGTGATTACACAAAAGCAAGTAAGGGAAACTACCTTGTCATGCACTCTAAGAGAGAGGATTTCTTCTAGGTCCTGAGCAAGACTCCAAGAGGAACAATGCAGAGAGACCTAGTTACCTATAATGGGGCACAGATCCAAGACTCTTAGAATTGTGTGCAATGAGAACAATGGTGACCCTATCTGACAACCTATGCAAAGCTTGAGTCTCCTAAATGAACTGGCCCTGACCACAGTAAGATGGATGGATTGCTGAGAGAATCAGAACAGACTGCTCTAGTCCTGAACAAACCTTAGTTGCCTTCATTTCTAGATCTTTCTCAAAATAGGTTTACCAGAGTGCAAAACTATGGCTTTTCTTATTTCCCTGCTTCTTTTTGGATCTATCTACTCTAATCTTTTCACTTCTGATGATAAATTCTTTAAAAATTCTTATCTGACCCCCAAAGTCTTCATTTAAAGCCCCTTAAAACTTTTCTGTAACTACTGGAACTTCACACACATAGCCCTCATACACTGATGTTTTCATCTGACTCCCTCCCTAGACTGTGAGCTCTATCACAATGGGAAAGACTGGCTCTCTTATGCTGTTTTTGAGTTTTTTGGTACAGGGTCTTGCTATGTAGCGCACACTGACCTTGATCTAGCCTATATAGTCTAGGCTGGCCTGAAACTCACGGTAATCTCCCTGCCTCAGCCTCCTAAGTTGTGGGGTTATAGACATGTGACGCCACACCTGGCTTTTTATGCTTTTACACCAGTTCTATTACAGGCCCCAATCCAATGAGGACATTAAAAAAGGCGAAAGAATGAAAAAAATAATTATTTGATGTGTCTTGATTTCTTATAAAATGCATGCATTCTCATACTATTATTCCATCATGCTTATGAAGAAATAAGACCTTTTATGACTGTAAGAATTACTACTTTAATTCCCATTTTATAGATGAGGAAAAATAGGTTCAAAGAGAAGAGCTAGCTACTGATGCATATTTAAGACATATATGGCCTATTCGTAGTACTAAGAACTGTCAAGTCTTTTTTTCATTCTCACTATCCTCATCATTCGCCTTTACAAAACTACACTTTTATGTGTTATTTATAGCTAAAACTTGCTTAGAGTGAAATTTATACTTTTCAGAGTGTGGTTCTTTGAGTTTTAAGAAATGCAGGGTCACTTGGCCACTACTACAGTTGTGACACAAAACTGTTCTCTCCCCATGTTGTCCTGTGGAAACACACACACACACACACACACACACACACACACACACACCCTATATACACACACTCTCTGGCAATCACTGGTTTGTTCTCCATCCTGGTAGTCTACAGACGAATCACAGTTTCAATAAATAGAAAACCAAGGCTCACAAAGTGAAGGCACCTCGCCCAAGTCAAGTTGTTGTGGTTGATTAGATGTTGCCTTTGAGTCTGCACTTCCAGGTCTCTGTAAAGCTGGAAAACCTGAGTATGGAGCCAAGGCACATGCAGTCAGCTTTGCTTGTACCCCTCTTGCCTTCCATAGAGAAAGCTCTGTCTCCAGTGCCCTGTGAGAGGCAGACCAATACATAACCTCATTACTGAAGGCAAAATCTGATAATATTCCACCTCTGATTATTCTCTGGGCACTGAGGCAAAAATCTGTTCCTACCCAGTATAATAATCTGAAAACCATTACCCTCTACAGGCAGCTCGGCAGGCTATGGTGCAAGAGATTGGTCTTTTTCCAGTTCTATCTGCAAGAGAAGCAGGCTCTGAGAGGAGGTAACTGCTGAACATTTTCCTTCCAACTCCCCAACTCTCCACTAAGGCCCGGGGGCCCTTTGCCAGACATGGGTGAGACTGTGGGTGAGCCTCACTCACACAAGGTGGATGCTGCTGCTAATTGGGTTGATGTAATTAACTATCCCAGTTGTTCACCTGGGAAACCAGCCATGGTCTCAGCAAGAGCAGCCTACCTGGGCCAGCCTGCTGCAGCGAGCACAGATCTTACTGGAGCTCCAAAGACAAACAAGTTGAGAGGCTGCTTCAAAGGTAGAAAGCTGCACAGCTGCTGGGAAAAGGCCATGTCCCTGGAAGGCGTTGGCTCTGCAAGCTTTCAGGGATACAAAAATCATTTTATCTTCACCCTGCTTTTAATCACGGTGGCAGGATATTGGTGCCACTTCTGCCTAAAGATAATCTCTGTTTGAAATAGAAAAAAAGATTTGATTGAGGCTAAAGGATGACAAATGAGCTGTGATCTGCTCTGATCTTGATATGCAAGAAATAGCCATTAACCTTCTGCTTCTGAGTTGGGTCCCATGCAGCCTTTTTTTCCCATCATCCTGAGATTTCAGCTCTTTGTACTTCTCCCATTAGAAGATCTCTTAGAACAGTTCGCAGTTCTTGAGGACTGATCCTGCCCTTGAGGTGCACAATTTTTCCTACACAATGAAATTTATTAGTGAAGGTGGGTCTGCTCCTCAGAGCTGCTCAGAAGAGTTTCCCACCCACATGAAGGACAGCAACCTCCAGCCTTTCATCCTGTAGGCTCTATGATCAACCAACTTTAGGTTTTGGCACAAAACTGGAGGCAGCAAAGAGTGAAAGTTCACATACTGTAAATATCTCACTTTCTACTATGTTTACTGACTTGCTAGTGATTTGGGGCAGTGTTTCCCTCCTAGATGAACATTATTTTCCTCGTGTGGACAATGCGATGAATGACATCTGTTTTAGAGGGTAAAAGACGCATAATGTCAGGTAGCATCCAGAGCATGGTATTAATCACAGTCACTCCTACTATCATCATCATGATCACCACCACCATCATCATCATCATCATCATCATCATCATCATCATCATCATCATCATTCTTTAGCACTTTAGTGTAACTAATCTGTAGTATTTCTGTAGTTTACCTTCCTAAGGTGCTATCTGCTTCTTACCACTATTCCTTAAGATGGCCTGGTATGAGGAATGATTGAACCCATGCCAAATCTATTATTGCTGCACTTGACATGTTCCCTGACAGCCAATTCTCTGTGTCCTAAACTGTCACATGCCAAGAAATAGGTAGAAGGATCCCTCTGCTCTCCCTGAGTTCAGACTTCAGAGCCCAGGACCTAGCTAACACTGCAGGCCTTGGGCAAGTCTTCCGTATCCCACTGGACTCCTGTGGTCTCTCAGAATCAAGATTCAATTCTGTGCCAACAGAACCACGGTGCCAACCTGCAAATCCAGCTCTTGTCCTTTTATACCTCACTGGCTTTCCTAAGGCAGAGAGAGATGAGGTGAAAGTAAGAGCAAAAGGCCTCTGCTCGGACTTGGAGAGGATGTTGTTCATCCCCTTCACTCTTTGCCTATTTAGAAAGATTTACTTGTCCTAATATCTGGTTATCAGGATAGAGAGTGTGGCTCAGAATATATACATTTACATCATAACATGGGAGACAGTTTGAATATAGAAAACTACCTTGTATGCCCGGAGTAACGATGGCGTAGGTGTGGTTTGTGCTATGACTGATGTGTTGCCTAGTTCTTGGCTTGAAGGGATGGCAGTCCCCTTGCCTCACTGTCATTTGAACTGCTTCAGCTTCTTCCCTTCATAGTTGTTAACAGCCTCTAAAGAGGGGCATGATTTAAATGGATATGGATGAATTCAAGAACTAACAGGGCAGTCCTTTCATTCAGAAGAATCCTAGAAGTATGTCTGAAACTTAGAGTTAATTAAGTGCCTCTGTTCGCTAAATGTCCATAAATTTTTAGCACATTAGTACCTGAAATTTGAAGATCAGCTTGCATATTTGGGCTTTGAGGTTGCACTGACATTGAACGTGAATTATTTGTCAGCCGACTATAAGGACGAGGAGAAATTAAGGCAAATCTATTAAAGCTCTCAGTAATATAAACAGCACACTGTCACACACATGCCATGGTTTTCTTACCACTGGGCTAAGAGATGAACATGTATCTTTGTGTGTCATCACTCAGATCTACTAAATCTCTCTGTTCCTTTTTTTTCTTTCTTTCTTTTTCTGGGAAGGGTCTACAGGGTGTTAAGGGTCTCACTACTGGATCAGACTCATAGTGATCTGCCTGTTTACAGCCTCCCAAGTGCTGGGATGACAGTTATATGCCACCACACCCAGTCTTAATCGCCATCCCAACATGCCCCGGGGGTGGAGCCAGGATGGCAGGCCCAAGGATTGAACTCCCGGTCCCTGCACCTGCTTGCAGACACTTTAATCCACTGAGCTATTTGACCAGCCCCGAATCTCTCTATTCCTAAATCACCCTTCCAGCCATTTTGCCATTTTCTTTCTCCTCCATAAAATGAAAATCCTAAATAGCCTTTCATGATGCTATAGGGAAGTATGCTAAAAAATATCAAGGAGAAATATTAATCAAAAGTGATGATTTTCCTAGATGTTAGGGCTAAAAATTCACTTGGTTCATATTTCTTTCCATATTTTCCAGTTTTTAAAGTGAATCATTTATTAAATTTTATATATATATACATATTTACATATTTCATTAGTCTTCATGCAGTGGCATGCGAAGTCCTCTCTGCAGTACCACACATCAGAATGTCAATGCTACTGAGGTATAGTTTTATCTTTTGCTCACGCTGTAAGTTCCTGGGCTTCATCTCACCCTGTTCCTGGAGATCAGTTCCAAACAAGAGTCCTCCTGTCCTCCCACAGTCATTAAAAGACCGTGTTGTCTGGGCTAGTGCACAATGTAACTGATAGTATGGCCATGATCCGTCAGGCAGGACTTCAGCTCTTGAGATTCAGGCCTGGATAAATGGGGAGAACCAGTGGGTGAGAGACGTTGGGTGGAGAAGAAAGCACTGAGTCATTGCCTTCTCACCAGATGGCAATTGTAAGGCTTCAGCCCACCCTGTAGCCTAAGGCAAAGTCTCTTGGCCACTGCTTCCATCTCTCTGGGCTCTAATGCTGACCAACTGTCCCCTCTGGCACCTTATATGGGAAAGCTAATTAGCAAACTCACCTTGCAGGAATGCTGATGAGAGACCTTTCCCAGAGTCCAACCACAGTGCCCAGAGGCTCTGTGACTCAATGGTGGAGCTGTCTTCCAACACCCAGACCTGATCACTCTCCAGCCCAAAAAAGGAGGTGACCTGGCTGGTGAAGGCCAGACACATTCACACGGGCCACTAAGGAGGATTAGACATGGGAGTGTCCCTTTTTGATGGTGCTCCAGAAGTACTAGTTACACCCATGGTGTCAGGGCAAGAGGGAGGTCAATCAACTCATTTATTATTTCATTTATTTTAGAATCTGCATCATCTGCCTCTGCTGTACCAAGGGCTGCATTGTTTGCTATGAGGAAAACAAAGATGAACCAGAGAGTCCTACTGTTCAGGGTCGAGTCACAGGGCAAGATAGAAGTTAAAATATTAAGTGTCACGTAATTACTATTAAAAATGTATAAGATACCATGGAATCAAAAAGCCAAGAATAGCTTACCTTGAAAGGAACAGTAAATAAGGATTTATATGGGAGTTGAAGTGGATTTCAAAGGATGGCGAAAGCTTACTGAACACTGAAAAATACCCCAATAGAGGGACACATGTACATAAGTAAATAGGATAAATGAGAGAGTAAGCCACACAGCATTTTGAAAGTTGATGTCATTTCCTAAAACATCCATGCTCAGCCCTATCATTCTCTAAAATTGTTGGGTAAAGTTTTGTACTGTCCAAATTGAAAGCCAGAGAAAGGGGAAGAGTAGCGCTTGGGGAGATCAAGGCCTTCCTACAAAACAACAACAAAACATGTCTTCACTCCAGGCTCCAGGATGTGGCATCTCAGTGAAAGGCTCAGCCTACACTGGGTCTGGTTGATCCTTCCACTCCTCCACCTGCCAACTTCATTACTTGACGAACTTCTTTGGCTAGAATGCCCAAGAACCACCTTTAGCCCTCTGTGTGTATGTGTGTCTTTTAATGTTGCTATTCTTTTGTTTTGTCTTTTTTTCCCCCCAATTTCCCAGCATGCCTCAGCCTTGAGTGCGTAATGAGATGTAAAGTTCACTGTTTGCTATCTTTGGGAGGTGATTATGTACAATGTCAGTGTTATGTCTGTTCCACTGGGGTTCACCACTTCCTGTGCTCCTCAGAGCAGAGCCATCCAAGCAAAGGCTGAGTATCGACTCCTCATTCCCTCACTTCATTCATCTCTGTAGCTTGAAGTAATAAGGCAACAAGGTCCAGGAGCACCTGGTGAGAGGAAAAGGAGTTGGCAACGTGGGACACCAGAGTGCTACTCATGTTTCCGGAGACATTTCTGAGCAGAGAAGCATGTCCTTGAGCAGGAATCCTTCCCACTTAGGACTCAGCAGAGAATTGTGAGAAACTTGAAATATAAATTCAAAATGACTCTGCTGTTTCATTACCCAGAAAGCAGAATTTCCTCAGGAGAGGTATAGTCTTGAAGTAGGTGTAGAGAGACCCGCTGTACCTTTCCGAAATATTCCCACCTAGTACCCTGGTGCCCTTCTTTAAGATCATTGACCTCAGTGCATAGTCTGAGGCAACAAACTTCAGCTTTTGTCCTCAGCCTCCGACAGCCTACATGCCCACGCACTCAAACGTAAAGGTGGGCTCACCTCCAATCACTTTCTCATCTGCAGTGACGCCACCAAACTACCTCCCAGGAAACATCACTATCACAGTGTCATCTTTCTGCTCTTAAATCTTTATTATCTGCCCTCAGCTTTTAAGGCAAAATTTCATCTGACAGAACCATGCACTCTGAGTTCATAGGCTGTCATCTTCCTTTCCAAATTTGGGCTGGGGATATAGCTCCGTGGCACAGTGCCTGCCTGGCAAAGAACCAAGTCCTGAGTTCAATTCCTGGTACCAAAGAAAAATGTAACCAAATTTGTATTTTAAACATCCCAGCCATTCATCAAATGCACATCTACTGGTGGTTTTCTACTTAATGTATAGATTTAATATAATTAGAGTGAAGTTGGATTAATACCCAACTTAAAGGTGTTTAATAGCCACCCACCTGCTCACTACAGACACATCTGTTCTTTTCAACTTGGACTGGTGGGCTTCTTTTGAATCTCCAAAATGGAAAAAAAAATGTATGTAAAGAATAACTCAACTTTCTTGAGGTTCTGCAACCCAAAGTAAGTCCTCTGTCTTCAGTAGAAGGCCTGTAATACTTTATTTGTATTTCTCATTAGGCTTCTTGGAACTTCTTTCTCTCTTAGTACTACTAAAATTTTCCTCTGTAAGAACAGAAGTTACTTAAAGGCAGAGACTTTTGACTCTGTTTGGTTCAATTAGATATCCTGAATACATAGCATAGCCACTGGCTCATGCTGGCTGCAGAGATACTTGTTGAATAAACTAATCTGCTGAAATTTCAATTCATATTTCTTGAGCACCTACACTGTGCCAGACACCAGGATAAAGTTATCCCCAGGCTCCAGGCATTTCTCCTCTTTCCACACACTGTGTTTTCTGCACACTCCATTCACGGAAGGAATAGAGATATACGGTATACATAAGAATTTGGTAAATATTTTTGTTCGGTAAATTAAATCATGAATGAATGAATCCCTTTATAAGTGGCTAACTCCTCCTGCTTACACTTGTTCACAGTCACCTTCTTCCTGCCTCTATGTTTCAGGGTCCTTTAACAGGGATTGGTGTTGTTTTTGGTTGGAAGAACCAATATTACATGCGTATGTTACCTTTGTTACTGCGAACATGTCTCCTGTACTCTAAGAAGCTACTTTGTTGTTTATTATGGAGTTAAATGGAGGTGGTTCTACAGCATGATCAGCAAGGAAATTATTAAATTAAATAAATGCAAAAACTACAAACTGTACTTCTTAATCCTTTTGCTTGAATACTATATATGTGCTATCCTTATAATTCAACAATAATTTCTGCTATTTGAATATGCTGAATATGTATTTGAAAACTTGCTTCTCACTATAGAGAATTAACTTTCAAATTTGGGGTTCTGCTCTTTGTCCTGTTTTTCCATTGATTGATGCCTTGACAAGAGAGTGACCTATTCATGAAAATTACAGTCACTGTGTTTCAAATCACTTAGGAGGACATTTATAAGGTCAAATTTAGTTTATTTTCCTCTGTGTTTTTAAGTAGCTCAGTTCCAAACTCAGTATAGAACCTCAGAATATACTTAATTATCAAATAATTGATGATTAAATTTATTTATTGAATGAATAAATGTTCATTTATATCTTGCAGTATGACAGAATTTGCCTCATTGTGCAATAATACAAAACCAAATATATTCATTGTGGTTCTGATGTGTTCCCAATGTAGTAGGCAAATCCACAATGAACCAGCTGAAAGTCACATAAAAAATTCCATTAAATATTTAGAAATAAAAATTCAAACCCATAAATCCAAAGATGGTTAACAATCATGAACATAGATACAAATATCCTCAGAAAAGATTAGCAAGTTAACCACAAATAGGCAGAAAATGAGTTATATACCAGGCATAAGTATGATTTATTCCAAGTAGCCAAGACTTTTTTTTTAACATTATACAACTTGATGGTGTCAATAGTCTAATGATGAAAAGACTTCCATGATTTTTATCTCTTAAGAGGTGCAGAAAAAGCATTTGACAAAGTCTAGCACTATTAAAAATCTCAAACATAAACCTAGAAATAGATGGTAAGTAGATGGGCGTGGAGCCTGCTCACACCCCCTGGAACTCACATTTCACCACCATCCTATCTGGATGGTGGACAGGGAGCTATAGAGTTCACTGTTCTTCCTGCTAGACTTGTGTGTTGCTCTGTTCTGATTCTATCATTGTATTTCTTTCTCTTGGAATGGCAATGATGTTTACTCTGATTTTATACCTTGGGACCCTGTGACTGATTTTTTATTTTTGCAGAAGTTCACAGCTAAGAGTTTGCCTGGAATCTTAGAAAAGACTTGGACTTTTGAAAGTTTCTGGAGCTACAGAGGCATTGGGGAAGCAAATACTGTGTTCTTGGCTGTGTACAGGACAGTTGTAACAAGGTAGGCAGAATTATTAACCTCTGATTATATTTATTTGGAGGTCAAGTGAGGGTTAAGAAGATGTGTTTGCCTATACAGTTGATGAGGGATGGAATGTTCAGTTAAGCATGACTGTGCCAACTTATCGGCCTTGGAGCCTCCAGGGTGACTGGGGAGACAAGCTTCTGGTGTACGTGGTGGTGGTAGAGCCATGACCTTGGAGCTGTATATCTGCTCCTTCACATATTCTTGTCTGGCACAAGTCACCTTCTCTGCTCTCTGATCACCACAGACTAAATACTTTCCACTCGTCAAGCTCTTCGACTGTGATGCTTCTAACTGTGAGCCAGCCAACAATGAACTGATCTTCGCAAAACTGTGAACCAATCTTAACCCTCCCTCCTTCAAGCTGTGAGTTCAATTTGACATCATGGTATTGGGAACACTGACTGATAAAGACTCAGCAAAGTTTCACTTATTTTCTATTTGATGTACAGACTCAGTGAAAATGCAACCAAAATCCCAGGAACTTATTATGTAGATATCCACAAGCCATTCCTACAGTTTATATGAAGTGGAAAATGACCAAAAAGTGTATAGCTCCAGAAACTTTCAAAAGTCCAAGTCTTTTCTAAGATTCCAAGCAAACTCTTAGCTGTGAACTTCTGCAAAAATAAATAAATAAATGAAGTAGAAGATCAATATTAAAGGACCTTCATTACTTACTACTTACAAGACTTAGTAAGAAGTTACAATGTGAAAGATAGTGTAATACGGCAACAGAGGTACCATGCAGTAGAAAGAATAAAATGTCTCCAAATAGCTATATGCAAATATATATTATTAAATTATGTAAATTATTTTTCACAAAAAATCAAAGACAGCATGTGATCCAATAGTAGTGGTTTCCACAAATTCTCCTGGCACCACTGGACATCTAGAACATCTGCATCTACAAACATCAAAATCATCTAGACACAGATTTTATATCTCTTATAAAATTTAACTCAGAATGAACCCTATACCCAAAACAAAATTCAAAATTATCAAGCTCCTGGGGAAAAGATCGTAAGGAAAAATGAGTGTACCTTTGATCTGGTGATGATTTCTCAAGCACAATACCTTCTGGTGCTGCGTACAATATTTAAGAAACTTAGTTATGTTTCACTTCATTAAAATTAAAAATTGTTATGTGAAAAAAGGGCCCAAAGAATGAAGCAACCAACTGCTCTGTGAAACTTTGCTGAGTCTTTATCAGTCAGTGTTCAATACCATAACTTTCTATTCAACCCACAGTGGATCAAGCCCCTGCCCCTGCATCTGCCTAAGCAGGCACTTTACTCCACTGAGCTATCTGGCTGGCCATAGGTTGTCATTTTTAGTCTAAAAATATATGTTTGTCTTATGATCTAACTATCATGCTGATACAATTTATTCAAATAAGCTGAAAACTTATGTCTACGCAGAAACTTGAATACAAATATTTGTAATTACTTAATGTATAGTTTCCTAAATGTGGAAATGATGAAGATTTCCCTCAGTGGGAAAAAGGTTAAATATATTATGCTAATTCTATACTATTTGGTATTCAGAAGGAGCCATTAAGCCACAAACAGACATTGAAGAGCCCTCGTTGCCTTTCACCATGTGACAAAGCTAATCTGCAAAAGCTATACCTTGTATAATTAGCTTCATTACATCTTGGAAGAGGCTAAACTCTGGAGTCATAAAATTGTCATCAGTGATGAGGGGTTCATAGGAAAGGGGGCAAATATACGGAGCATCCAGAATATTTAACCCCGTGAAACTGTTATGTGTTGATACTGTAATAGTGGATCCATATTGCTATCTGCATTGTCAAAACCTATTGAATATACATTGCCAAGGTTAATCCTAATGTAAATTACGAAGCTTGATTAATAATATGATATTGGCCAGACAGTTGTAATAAATGCAAACAAATCCAATGCATTACTAATAATAAAGGAAACTAGAGAATGCAGAGGTGACATGGTACATGGACACTGTGTAGTTTTGATGCATGTTTCTCTATAAAGCTTAACATGTTAAAAAAGTTTATAAATTTTAAGAGCACTTGCTAAAGCAGGGCAGCAATTTTACTATGACAAATCTAAAAGAAAAATAGTTAAAATCTACACATTAAACTGCTTATTAAATTTTCACATTTAATATAAAAGTTCTCTGCTGTCATGTCATAAAAATAATTGTGTGTGTTATTTGTGTTATAGATAAAGAGCTACACTTTGCTGACTGGAAAAATTATCTTATGCCAATGTTACATCAAATGATGTTCATCATCACTTTATATTACAGCGTCCATGAAACAACCGGCTGAGCGGCAGACAGTGCAGGCAGATAAAGGACAGTGATATCAATAAATATGTTGAAAACAATCATTTCTGATAACGTAGATCCTTGAGTTTCCCAGAGGGAGAATCTTAACTCTACAGATGATATGATCCATTATTGTAGTTTCCATTCAATTAGATGTCACTTGGTGAACATTTTGTAGACACTTGAAATGTCTAAGGGAATCAGAAATGAGTCAGATCTGATCCTTCTGCTTATGAGCTCAAAAGGTAGTCATGAACACCTGCAGGGTAGAAAGTATTAAGTCTGATAAAAATTGGTTAACCCTCAGCAGCTTAATGAGATTAAAATAATTTCCAGGAATCTGGAGGGCATACTGGAGAAGTCAATGATTAAATTAAGTCTGATTCAAGAAGAAAGAGCAAGATTTCTAAGTTCTAAATACAGAAGGAAAAACAATTATAGGCAAGGGGAGGATGATAAGTACAGCCGATAAGCCTTAAGGAAAGGAGAACTGAAAGAAAAGAGTTAATAAGAAATTTGAAAGGACTGTGCTTGAGTCGCATCTGAGCAAGATGAAATATAGTGTTAGTCAAAGTGAAAATTTAAATATTCACTGCTACTTTCAAAGCACTGATGGAAATTGCAAGTACAATTATCTCAGTTCTCATGCATGTACACTGGCATGTTCATTTGCTATTCTTGTTTTGAAATTCTGTACCATTTGTATGGTTGTATGTTGCTTTGTTTCTGGCTTTGTTTTTGCTTTTACTCTTTAAAATAACAAAAAAAGTTGAAATATAAATTTAGAAGTCACACATAGAACTCATGGGCTGCCTGGCTGATTTCATATTCCTAATAAATGTGTGTAGCCAAAACTTTAAAACTGAAGAATTTCTCTAATAAAAATTTATGACAGGAGAATAAAAGCAGGTTAATGAATAGAGCCTTACAATGCAAGATAGTTTTAGGTAACACAAAGTGATTTTCATCATAGAAGAGGTTCAGAGTAGTCAGGGAATGAGAAATATATCTCAGAGAGAGGAAAAACCAGATCTTTGGTTCAGGAAAAGTGTGTGGGTGAAACTGTGTAAAGGTAGGCTTGGATGAATTGTTTTTCAATTGCATTTGTTTTTCTTCACTTTGCTGAGAAACAAGATAAAATAGCAATGAAACATTTTCATTCAGGTTAGTAGGGCAGTTACAATAATTAATACATTGCATATTGTTTTCCTCATAGTAGTCATTCAGAGCTACCTCAGTCCTGGGCTTAGATGAGTTTTGACCCTGATCTATACAAATCCTAAGATGTCAATGTTATAGTAATGTCTCCCATGGAAATATAGATGAGATGATTTTCTTAGAGAATTTCTGAAATTCCTTAAGCAGCATCATAATTTTATTAGCCATTCCTTGGTACTATGATATTAGTACACTTGCATTTATATCTATATTTGCCTGTCTGCCTCTATTTGTGCTTTAACATTACATTAGCCAATATAAACCATAAGAATAACATTGAGATATATTATCCACATTTTCCCAGAAGAAAATATTTTAAATTAAGGAACTTAATTACTAAGAGCAATGAAGAGAATAAACCATAGGCTTTCTGGCATAATCCAAGCATACTTGGTATATCATACTAACCACATCCAGAACAAAAGGCTGATGGAGGGATCCTAAAACAGGGGGCATTATTTTACAGGTGTTGGTGTATTTGGAGCTCATTAAGGGGCAGGATAACCAGATACTATTTCAAACAATTATTGAGCACCTAAATCTCCAGATAAAGATGACATAATGTACTTCATAATAACTTTATAGCAAAGTACCTCTTCCTTTTGACCTGGCATTGCCATCTATCTCCACCTTACTGAATCAAAATTATCACCTTGATTTGATAGATGTGGGAAATGAGAAATAAATATATATAAAATAATTCCAGGAATATTGGTGGGTCAAACCTAGATGAGAATATAGTTCTTCATCTTCCTGATATGGAATTAAATTTTCAGAAGGTAAAGAAGAGAAGGTGCCACTGTGTGTGTCACAGTGAGAACCAGTAGTGGTGGGGGTACCAGTAGTACTGTGTTGGTAGTGATTCCAAACTGGCAGAATGAATGGGGGCCTAAATCAGTGAAACTGATCATAGAGTGTGGGTAGATATTAAGAGGCTTGGATTAAAGTTACAGGTGCAAACAATTTTAAAACTACCAGAAGACCAAGACAGACAAAGCCTCCCGCCCTACACAGTCATTTTGGTTCAATGTTCTCCCTCAGGTATGAAGTGTTTTTTGATTTCAAGATGATTTGGATACTGATCTCTATCAGAAACAAAGAACTACCTCCTTTAAACCAAAATGAATCCTTCATGAGATAAGGGACCATATCAAGACAGGCACTTGAGTAATGTAATCTTTTTCTGGACTAATAGTATGCAGACGCATGTACGCTGAGTCAATGGAGGCGACAAAGCGTCCTTATCGCGGTCCTGGTAATGCATCTTTTTTCTCTACCATCTTCTCTCACTGTCAGCATTCTGGCAAAGTGAGTCAGTTTTACCTGAAGGGAAAGGAACTAAGTGGCTGGTAGGGCTGATGACATGTGGTGTGACTAAGTTTTCCCAGAAATGAAGGGTTGATCTTCTCCCTGCGGCAAGCTGCTGTGTGGCAGCTGTTTTCTTGAGACTCCCCCAATTTGGCTGCCAATTTCCTTAATCCAAGGCCAGCCAGGACCTATGTGGAAGGACAAGAAGAAAATGGTCTTTTTGGCAGCTTTTCTCATGCAGTTCATAAAATTACTGATTTATGGTGAGAGTGGAGTTGAGGGCAGAGAATGTAATGAACCAACTTTACTGAAGGGATTTTTTTTTTTTTTTTTTTAAGGTTTGGTGATTTCTAATGAAATGAAACTAAATCTCCTGGTTCTTGCACTTGGCAGAAGTTGACAATTATCTGGGGAGATTTCCGAACACTATTCATGTTTAAGCTTTGAAATTTTCAGAGATCCTCAGTTTCCACTATGAAAAAGAGTTTGAGAACCACTAATCTTATAAATACCCTTTTATTTGTGAGATTTGACTTCTAAAGTCTTTTCACTTCTATTATTCACCTTATTTCCAAAGCTACTTCCTACACTGGCCTAGGCTGTGATTCTCTCCTCCATGTCATTGAAGGTATCAGTTCAGCAGCCAGTGTCTTCATTCCATTTCCACACCTTCTTCCATTTTATAGGCAGTATTCTTCTTGGGATGGATGAAGGGGAAAAGTTAGACAGAGGACGTCATGGTGGCAAGAGCATGATTATATGAAAGTCAATCACTGAGAGAAACACTTGAACTCTGAAGCCTTTCACTATATCACAAGCATCCTGCATTACAAAAAGTCTCTAGGACTTTGGAGCATTTTTTCTGTCAGTTACCTGCATTGAAATTGCCAAGGCTCATGCGACAGTGCAGATCCTCATATCAACCCAGAAGACTTTGGTAAGGCCAGTTAGTGATGGAACTTGAGGGTTTGTATATTACAGTGCCCAAAGTGATCTTTGTGCCCACGGAAGTGGGCAGACCATAGCTCCGTGGAATTCTTGGTGTTGTCTTGTTCCAGTTCCTGTCGCTCTTTGCACTGAGATATGGATAAAGATTATAGGATCTGTTAAGTACTTTCAATCCATTATTTTCCAAACAGATAACCTGGAAAAATCTCATAGTTGAGGCATTAGAAAAGTTTCTTTTAGGATTTCACAATGCTTGAGTTTCTGGCAGGCAAACAGAACAAAAGCAGGATTTCAAAAATTTATATAAGCGCTGCTATGTTCACTGAAGATAAATGCTTATTATGTCATTGTGCAGAGCCATTAATATTGTTTTCTACTTGTCACAGAAATATCAGAGACAAGGAATAAGAACATTGATTGAATTTAGGGTCAGAAGAATATCACTCAGGTTCCACCAGTGATTATCTAGCTGATGTTGAGTTGCCTTCTTGGCACTCCGTATGCTTATTTGTAAATATTATCTATGGCTCCTATGTCAGTGGAGTAGGGCTATTGGAAGTTTTAAATGATATACTCAATATGAAAGAGCATTTTCAACCAGTGCTATGCAGGTAGAATTTTTTCACAACAGTAAATCATAAACATAATTGCACACACACACACACACACACGTGTGATCACAATGTATGATAATGAATGAAGCTTTTATTACAATCAAGGACACATGACCATTTAGATAACCACTGGACATTTTGCACCTTGAAGCACTGTAAGGGACATAATTATTCTTCACTTCATCTGTCCATGTGCTGAGAAGCCCCATGTCGGCCCATGGGGCTGGTTTAAAGAGAGAGGTAACACAGTGGTCATACACTTTCCATTTCATTTTGTGGGAAAAGGATGGAGAAATTGAGTTCCTAAATAATGTAGAAGCAATTGGATGCCCTAGAAAAACTACTTTTAAATCATCAGTATTAGAGAACTAAAGTTCAAGCTCAAAACATCATTCCAAAAACAAAACAAACTACTCAATGAACTTTCCTATACATAAATATTTGCCTGTATATTTGATAAGATCATCTAGTAGATTCTAGGGCATAAAAATTCCAGGTCAAAGGATGTGGTCATTTTAAAACTCTTTGAACATGTTACCCAGCTAATTTCCTGCATGATTAAAGCAATTTACATTTCTGTCAAAATGAAGGAAGCGCTCACTTGACCTTACTTGCAGCACAGTTTGTTATCAATTAATCATAGTAATAGTTTTATTCAAATATTATTTCATAATCAGTACAAAGTGGTCAGATTATTTTTTAATTTTTATTTTAAAGCGGAATAACTCCCCACAAAAGAAGAACAAAGACAATTAAAAAAGCAACATAAAACAATAAAAATGGCACAGAATTTGAAAACAAGAGTAGAAAACTAATAATGCTTGTTATATTACATACTGGTATCATC
>NDGM011033868.1:0-14213 GCA_002564305.1 Octomys mimax
TGCAATGTATTTATTATTGAAAATGTCCTACTGATTGGTTTTGAAACTATCCCATTGCTATTTATTTCTCAATAAAATTATTTTTTTAAAAGATACAGATTGGCAGGATGGATCAAGAAAAAAACAATATGCAGCATACAAGAAATATGTTTAATGTAAAAGATACAGATTTAAAAAATCAAAAGATGGAAATCAATATTACATACAGTAGAGTGGAAACCCAGAAAAAAATCAAGAGTTGCTATTCTAATTTCAGACAAGTCCATTTTAAAATAAAGCTGATCAGACAAGATTTTAAAAGTTACTACTTATTAGTTAAGGGAATAATTCAGAAGGAAGAATTAATTATAAATACATATGCATCAAGTACTGGCATACCTGCCTTCATAAAACAAAAACTGACAGACTTCAGAACTCAGGTAAATACCAATCTTCCCAAAAGAATTGAAGACAACATACCGCAGTGATGTATGCATGCTTATGTTTATAGTAGCACGATTCATGATAGCTAATTCTTAGAAGTAGCCAACGCGTCCATCAACAGATGAATGGATTTTTTAAATTTGATGCTTATACATAATGGAGCATTACTCTACCATAAAGAAAAGTAAACTTGAGCCTTTTGGAGGGAAATAGACACACCCTTGAGATTATAATGTCAAGCAAAGTAACACAAATGCACAAATGTAAATATTGCATGGTCTTTCTTATATATAAAACTGAATATATATATGTACAAAAATATAAGAATATAAAATATTTATATGAATATATTATATTGTATATATTATTAAATAAAACAGACAATATGAGAAAAAGTATTATAAACAATATATCGAAAAATGAACCTTGACTTAGTACAATTGTCTTACACGTTTTTTATGTTCTGCAGCCTATTAATCTAGTTTATCATTCTATATATATATATATATATATATGATGATTAATTTTATATGGTATTATAGGATGAATAAATGAATTTGATGCTAGAAATATAAAAAAGGCAAAGAGAGGAGGAAAAGAAAGGAATTGAAATGTGTTATATACTTGTATCAATTCCCTACAGTGAATGTAATCATTATACGCTACAAACATGTACTAATAAGAATCAAAAGAAAAACAAAGAATAATATGTAGACTTAAGCTGTAAAACTTTTATAATTAGTTTTAATTTACAACTTATTTTTTATTTCTTCTTTTGGCTTATCTGTGTTTTCTATATTTTCTTTCATGTTCATTTAAAGAAAAACATTGTGCCATTTTCTCTTTTCTCCCCTGCATGCTCCGAGATAAGCTAGCCCAGCTCAGATGTCACTTTGCCAGCAAGAACCCTTGATGTCACACACTTGTCCCTAAATGGACCTGACTAGATACCCTCCTTAGCCACCCATCCAGCCAACCTTTAGATCTAGACAGCAGAATGTGCCCATCTCTTCCCAGCTTGCAGGCAGCAGTCACCTGAAATCTGCCAAGGTGGCAGATTTACATGTTAGGAATCAGCAAACACCATAAATCCGATTCTCTATTAGCACATCCCTGTGTATGCTTGTAAGAGTTTGCACATGTCTTTCTATAACTTCATCATCTTGTATGATAATGTTTAACCCTATTTTTTTCCTACCACTAATATGTGAATGTTTAAGAACTAAGACAGTTCATCAGACATCGCTTGCCCACCACAGAAGCTAACATAGATGATGGAAGGAAAGAGAGAGCAGGTGGAAGAAAGGGAGGATTGAGAGAAGGCAGGGGGTGGGGCATGGAAGAGAAATAAGAGAAGAAAAAAGAGGGCAATTGTTTTCTTCCATCCAATCAAATAAAATTGGTTAATTGTCCCTAAATACAAACCACAGCTCATTCTTTGGAGCATGAAATTCTTCAATTACCACCAAGAGAAACATTAGGCTTCCCTACTCCTGATTCCTAAGAAGGAAAAGTAGCTCCTACCCTTTCAAACCTCCTGCCAGACTTGGTCAGGAAGGTGGAGTGAGGCTATTACCAAAATGACACTTTTGAATATAAATTAGGATGAAAAATCTCAGTTTTGCTTAGAACATTTGCTTGGGATTAACAATTTTGAGTTTTGTTTCCTCACTTAGTCATGAGAACTTTTCCTCTCCATACCTTCTACCACTCCACTGGGGACCAAGTACTGAAAAGGAGCTCCAGAAGCAGAAAGTGCTTGAAAACTTTACCTATTTTGTCCCTAACCCCTTTCAAAATGTATTGGAATTTCTTCAAGAATTACTTGGCTGTTATATTCTATCAGGTATTTTTGGTAGTGATTAATCCAAATATTATTCTCATTAAGTTAATGCACCATAATATATCATCATGAATATAAGCTCTTTTCCATGAGTGTAAACCCAGGCCAGAAGCAGCATCAGAGACCAAAGAACCTAATGAAGCGAAACAAAATAAAACAGAAAACAGTAACCAGCACCACCGGCTTAGCCAGTTTTTCTGCCACACGCTGAGCTGATATAAGCACTGAGCTGTTATTTCCATTGTCTTATTCAAGTTCCTTTAGTTGCATGTATGTATGGCAATGCTGCTCAAAGGACAGAAGGAAAGGGAAACCACTAATTATTGAGTAGCCACTGGATTCACTCACTGGCTCAACAAATATTGACTGAACATTGTGCCAGGCACCAGCCCAACCCCTGAGGATACAGATGAATGGGATAGGCTTTCAGAGTGCATAGCTCCTTGGCAGACTGGGGTGGCTAGAAGTAATAAGAAACAAACAGCTAATCACATGCTGTCATAACCTCTAGTCAGCAATGAAACAAGGTACTGTGATACCTTACAAAGTGAGGGAGGTGTAGGTATTCAGGACAGACTGAAGATTTCTGTGGGGTGAGATGTAAGCTTATAAGTTTATCTTATAAGTAAAGGATGAGAAGAAAATGATCACGCTAAGGGTCAAAAAAAGAGGGACACATTCTCAGTAAAGAAACAATGGGGCCACAACCTAAAACTCAGAATATTCAAAGTCCATACAGGAGATCTGTATGACTAGAAAAGTTGAGCAAGAATGAGTATAGGAGGTGAAGTTCTATCAGACAAGTGCCAAATATGCAGAATGGGAGAAAGAGTCTGGATTTTAATGTAAGTGCACAGAGGAAAAGTTCAAGCCTTCAGCAGTGGAGAGCTATACACTGTATTCAATACAAGTTTTCTGCTAAGTATTATATAAAAGTAGACTAGAAGGGTCAAGCTAAGCAGAGGGAGGAGCTGAACTGCTGTGCAGACTACTTTTCATCATACTGTGGGACTCAGAAGCAAGAGAAGGGTTTAGTGCTGTTCACTGAATTCACTGCAATGTTCGCAAATGTAGATCTGTTTGTTCAAAGGGAACATTTGATAACTTCATAACTCTCTGTGTGAAATACTGGGTAACATGGATCACTTCTCAGTGCCTGTTTGTCTTCCAGAGTATCCAGTAAATGCCATATACGCCTTGGTTTATTGAAAGGGAAAATAACTTAGATCATGTGGAAATAGACTAGGTAGCTCTAAGTTGCTCCTAGGTCAGGCTATAATTGAGCTTGGGTAGATCTTAAAAGGGGCCAGTGGGCAGTTCCTGGAAGCCTGGGTACCTGATTATGCAATGCAAAATCCTCAATCTCAGGCTGCAAATCTTCCACTCAGGACTGTGACTGAGGCGATGTCTGCTAATGATAGAAAGAGCAGAAAGAAAACCAAGAGGTAGAGAAAGGAAAAATATAGATGAATACTTAAATAATGGTAGGAGAGGGAAACATTGCTCAGTTGGAAAGTAAAGGCAGAAAGCCTTTATAGATTTGTAGAATTTGTTAAAGCAAAGATTTACAGAATTTGTTATATAAAGCATCTAAGGCTATTCTACAAATCAAAAGAAAACTCATGAGTAACCCAATTAAAAATGAGCAAAAGGTATGAACAGCATTTTCCAGGATTAATGGGAAAAAATGATAAACAGTATACATGATCAGAAAATGCAAACCAAGACAACAATGATCTACAATCTTATGCATACTCAACTGGTGAAATAAAAAATTTCCAGTAGTTAGAGGATTTGAACCTGAAGGATTTTTCAAATACTGCTGATAGAGTATAACTTGGTGTTATCACCTTAAGAAACAACCGAGTATTTTCTTCTAATAATAAGCATTTCTAGAGTCTAGAAATGTCGTTCACATATATAATATGCATGCATCAGAACACATGACTAGGACTATCCAAGCTACACTACTCACAATAGCAAGAATTTAAAAGCCACTCAACTATCTACCGATGAGAAAAATGAGTGACTCCCTTGGGGAGAGAAGAGCACAGTGGTTGCCTTACATCAGCTAAGCTGCTCCCCTTGTCAAAAGCAAGGCAAGAAGAGTGAAAGGAGTGCAGTCGCTGTTGCACACGTCCACTTACTCAGCTGCTGCAGGACCAATGTCTCCAGTAGTGAGGCAGCAGTTTTATTTATGCTCTTTCTTGTGTATTTATTTATCCTGTCAAAGGCATTTTCAGAGCTGTCATTTTAACCCTAAGGAATTTTTCATCTACTTTGGAATTTCAATCACCATGTCACTCAGTGGTGAAGATGATGTAGGGGTATCCCAGATCCTTTCCGTAGCATAAATCCCATGGCTTCTGCCTCCAGGTAAGCTAGTCCCCAGTGACCCACAGCCAAAAGCACTCAGCCAAAGGAAACTGCGCCCTGGCCATGGAGTGGCATTCTTGTGATAGATGCTCATCTGAATGATAGGTTGCTTCTTGTCCTTGAGTTGTGATTGAATCCTGATAAAAATTAACTCTCTTTTCAGGGTCTCTATCTCCTAAGGTGGTAAATGGAACCTAAAAGTTTATCTGATCCTGACTGTGGGCTGAGAAATAATAAATGTGCGAGAACAGTTGATATAGCGTTCACTTGGCTGTCTGCTCTCTAATACTTTCCCCACCCTTCCTTTCCTACTAAGGGAGGGAGTATGAAGAAACATCAGTATTTTTCCCCACTACTCCCCTTCCCTTTGGGCCAGTGATTGGAACCTTTTCATGCTTCCCACTGGAATAGGGTGGCCCAGACCAGGATCCCAGGCTCTCAACTCCCTTAGGTTCACCTTCTTTTGCACATGTCTGTGACATCCAAAGTACTTACTTTACATCTTATTCTTGATGTGCAGCCACCAACTGACACTCACCATGTCCTTAGCTTCTTGGGCTTTCTTAGAATTGCTATAATTTAAATTTGCTGTGATATCTTACTGTCCAAAGAAAATCTTTGTCATCATAGCCTTCTCCAACCCAGTCTAGTCATGCAGTTTTCCCACTCATACTCTACAGGTGATGGAAAACCTTTCGGAGATCGAGTCTCCAAACTACACCCCAAAACCCACTTGCTCATCACAAAGAGCCAACACTGCAGTTAAACTGAATGCTGAGGTTTCAGCTTAGAAAAAAAAATTCATACATTAAAAGAAAAAACACAATAACAGAGCTTTCAATGATATAAATAGCCCACTGTGGCACTCGACCCATAGGCTCACTGCCACTGCCCTACTCCCTTGAAACCTACTAGATCAATGAGGGCTTGAATCTCAGTTCCTTGAGCCAGCAATTATTTAGCTCTTTAAAATGTCCTGTTTTATGATGTAAGTCTTCTTTTGTGCCTAAGAAGACTTACTTAGACCAGGAGAAGACTCCTGGTCAACTTATACAAAGCCCTCAAGGTTTTGAACCCAGCCGTTATCAGGCGTGGAAAGAAAGTCCTGACCACCACTTGGGATGGGAATGGATGCCCTTCCCATCCATTCACCCACTATCAACACCCTCATCTACTCTTGATGCAACTGACTTTATAGAATAAATATGAAGATTTTTAGAAACAAAAAGGACAAGAAGCAAGCCATCATTCACTGCTTTTTATTAATCTTGTTGGTAGATTATTTACTTACTGTGTGTTATTTCAGTGTTTGTAAAACAGGCATATAAATATCTACTTCATGGGAATGTTGTAAGAATTTTAAAGTACGATCTGTAATATTTCTGTTATTTGATAAGTACCTTCTCTGTTAGTCTAGTAAACATCTATCAGGGACATTTCATGCATATCCAGCTCTATACTAAGTGTTAAAGACTCAGTTTCTCAAGATGGCCTAGGATGATCAGAATTAAAATCAATCACTTTTTACATCAAGTCTCAATTATATTATCTGTAAAACAAGGATGGCAATTGCTCATCAATGGTTGTCATAAGGACTAAATAAGGCAGTCCCCATAAAGTGTCTCAGTTGGGATCTAGAACAGAGATAGTACTAAATAACTGTGCTGATGGTGATAATGATGTGGGATAAAAGGGGGGAAGAGAAGCAGAAGGAAAGGAGAAGGAGCTAAAGGATGAGGAGGAAGAGGAAAGAGGCAGTGATAACAATGATGTTATTTCCAGGAGCAATTCGTGGGTGCCTCTGTATGTATGAGGGTTGAGATACACCTTGAAATTTTTTTCTGTTTCTGTAGTCTGAGCAACACAGGAGTGCATAGAAAGCAGAACCCACTAGGCCAGATTTCCATGGCAAGCAGAGTCTGAGGATGAGCAATGCCCGGATGGACCAGGAGTAGGAGATATCAGCCCTCTGTGTGATGAGTGCCAATGTATTCTTCTCTGTGTAAAGGAGAAGTTATTATAGGCCCAGAACTACTATATAGTAACATAGCAAGGCTAGAGTAGATAAAGTCTATAAAGCACTTTTGATTCCCTGGAAAACAGTCACACATATGCAACAAATGGTATTATGATTATGATTATTAATCAGGCCAAGTTCTCATTTAAACTAATAGGACACTTACCTGGATATAGCTAGGAATCAGGCCCTAGAGCAGTGACTCATTATTTATTTATTTTTAGTTTATCAGCCAATAAAGACTTGCATCTCATAAAAAGCATTGGCATTTATTGTCATCAGGAAATCTGCACAGGAAAAGGAGATCATTTGTCTTCTGAGATGAAGACATGGGTTCCAGTCCCATCCCTACTTCTGACTAGATATATAATATATAATCTGGTGAGTTATTTAAAATTTTCTGAACCTGTTTCTTCAATTGCAAAACAAACATAGATATCCCAGAGGTTGTGAAGATAAAGTAAAGGAATACATAGTCACAAACACACTGCCAAGCAGAAAATAACTGTGGAAGCTTACAAAGCCCATTTCTATACTTAGGGTTTCTTCCTTTACCATAAACTAAACTTTCCTGGTTATACCACCTTATCGCCTTATTAAATTTGGGATTTTGTAGCCAAGGAAATGTGCCCTGATTTCTAGCTGAAGAAAGAACAGAAGCATAGCTCAATAGAAATTCAAGACAAGTTGTACATTGTGTTCCTACATCTTACTCCTGGAATAAATTTGAATGTCCCTAATTCTATGTCCAGTTGGGACTTTAACCAGTGAGACAGGTTTTTCTGTTGTCTGAAGTATAGCCTTTAGCTCAGTTCCTACCCACACATCACTTGGTGGGAATTTGAGGAGAAAAAAAAAGCTCAAATGTTTGGAGTGATTGAGGAGTGACGGGGAGCTGGGGAGATAGATCGGTGATCTAAGCACTTGCCTGGAAAACTCAAGGACCCAAGTCTGATCCCCAGTACCACATGCTGTTCCAGCCTGGGAACTCTGGGTATGCTGTCCTGGCCCAGAACCTGAGTGTGGTAATCACAGTACTGGGGAAGCTGAGGCAGGAGGATTACTATGAGTCTGAACTGTGTAGCAAGACCCTGCACCAAATAGATTAATTAATTAATTAATTAATTTTAAAAAAGTTACAGAAGCCAAAATGAGAGACTATCCTACAGCTTTACATAAAACATGATGCTAATCCAGTAAACACTGTCAGCTTATCTCCTTTCAGGAGCCTCAAGTCATCTCATCCCTGAGATACAGCAGAGGACCTTAACAAAAGTGAAAGAAGGGAAAGATAGGAAGAGGATTAACAAATAAAAGGAGTAAAGGTGGCCTATCTGGCTTTTAATTGAAATAGTGTTCTTTTGCTGTTGTGCTAACTTAAAATGGAACAACATTATTATCTGCAGTATTTTAGTTAGAAGGCCAGGGCCAGCCAGATAGCTCAGTGAACTAAAGTCTGAACTGTGTAGCAAGACCGTGCACCACCCTGCTTCGGCAGAGCGCGGTGGCTGGGGTTTGATCCCCAGCGTGCTGTGCCAGTCCCTCCCCAGGGGCGCACTGAGATGGCAACTGAGACTGGGCGTGGTGGCACACACCTGTGATCCCAGTGTTTGGGAGGCTGAAAACAGGAAGGATCATTACAAATCTGATCTATGCAGTGAGACCTTGTAGACCCTGTACAAAATACATTAAAAAAAAAAAAAAAAGAAGGCCAATTCCAATCCAGTTGGACTACTGAAGAAATGTTCACCAGGACCAGAGTCCTTTCTGAAAGCTCTCTGGGGGAATTAATTCCTTTCTCTTTTCCACCTTCTAGAGGCCACCCTCATACACCGGCTGGTGTGCTTCATCCTCCAGTTCTGACATCTGCCACTGCACCTCTTTGACCCTTTTCTACTGTCACATCTTATCACAATCAAGAAAGCTCCATGTATGATCATCTTTGGCTCACCCGTATCATTCAAGATAATCTCATTTTACAGAAGTGTATCAGAATTTTAATTGCATCTGAAACCTTAATTCAGCTTTTGCTGAATATTGCTATCATAGTCACAGTTGCTTCACTTGTTGCAACGAAAAATACTATAGAGACAAAACACCCAACACTGAAAGTTAAAGTTTGCAAAGGTTGTTGTTCGTAAGTGGCTGGATTCTGGTGAGAGTGGCATGGCAGACAGGCATCACAGTAGACAAACAATTCATGCTGAGCAGAAGGTAGGAAAACAAGCATGGCAAAAAACAAATGGCTATCACAATCTCTGTTACTTTTCATATTGTAGCTAGGCTGCCAGTATTAGAAGAAAGTGCAGACAAACTTTCTGCCAAGGCATGCCACACCTCCTTTGGCATCCCACAGTCAATGCAGTTCTTCCCAGAAGAAAGCTTCTAAGCCTGGTCTTTACTGGAAGAATTTCTATTAATGTTCTGGTCTTCTGAGGTCTAAACAGATTCTCCCATCAAATACAACCTAATCCGTTCCAAACTTTTCCAAACTCTTCCCATAAGCCAGTCTCAAAGTCTCCTGAGCCACATGATCAGATATAGTCACAGCAACATCCCTACTTCTGTTAAGTACCAAATTCTGTCTTAGTTACTTCTCCCATTGTTGAGATGAAATACCTGACATCAAGACTAATGGGGAAAAGGCTTATTTAGCTCACAATTTGTAGTAGTTTAGCCCATAGTTGGCTGGCTCCGAGGTTGGGTGGCTTGAGAGAGGGGTATTGGAAAGAACAGTTCATGGTGCCCACAGGTAGCAAAAGCAACAAGGGAGAGACACATTAGCAGCTTCTTTCTGCCTCTTTTATACTCTGTCTAGGATACTGGGATTAGGGTGGTGCCAAATTAATCCATGCACTGATTTGGTTATCACGGATCCTTAATCTCAGCATCACAAATTCTAGATTCAGCCACCTCTGAGAAAGCCCCATCTAGGACTGCATGAGGTTTGGGGGGAACATCTAGATATAAGTTATAACATCCTCTTAGTCCAAATGTTCTGATGCTTCAGTTATTTCAAGGAAAGCCAATAAAGGAGAACTAGACACACACACACACACACACACACACACACACACAAATTTCATTTCTATAAGTGAAAAACACTATTCAGAGCTCCTACAATCTAAAGCAATTGACATTGCATTAAAGGCAAAAAGTAATACAACTTTTTGCAGATTAGAGTTTTTAAGACTCAAATCAATTTCATGAGGTGCATTTGGCAGAACTTGGTCTATTTGGTAAAGATCTTTACTATACATTGATGAGTGATAAGCCTTGTAATTATTTCAACAGCAAGGGCAGATTTACCCCACTAAAAAAAAATTCATGATAAATGCTTGTTCAAAGTATGAAGAAATAAACACAGAAATTCTTTGGTGACACAGATGGTGCATTTATAGGACTAAAATTGGTGCCAGCTTCTTCGGAATACATACTTTAGCTACTTGATACACTATAAGACATTCAATCTAAAATTGGAAACTTTTGTTCTAAACACAAGCAGCCTCATCAATTGATTAGAGAAACATATTCAAACAAAGCAAAAAAATTGTATAAACTTTTCAATTTTCCCACAAAAGATAATAGCTTTGCTGGAAAACTATTTGGAGCAGTGTTTCTAAAACCTGAGTGTGCATACAAAGCACATGGACAGTATATTATTGACTCTCTACTGTGCCTTGATCTGACCTGAAAGAATAAGATTCTGAAGGTCATGTGCATGGCATTTCAGTCTCCACACTTACTGATCTACACTGGTTATTCAGATGTATATAGTCCATGGACCATAATTTAGGAGCTTTTGGTTTACTTGTTGCAATAGTCATAGGAGTCATCCTTTGAAGAGATTCACATCCTGATCCAGGTCCTGTGTGTTATGTCTTATGTCTAGATGACCCCCCAAATAGCCTCATACATTCATAGTTGGAGATTTTTTTCAGAGATGGCTAAATCTAGGGTGTATGATTCTGGGACTAAATGTGTGTAATAATAAATTCAGCCCACTGATTAGTTTGGCACCACCCTAATCCCCACAGCCTAGATAGAATATAAAAAGGGGCAGAAAAAACACGCTAAAGTCACTTGATAGCTTTGCTTGCTCTGCTACCTTCTGCCTTCCATGATCTATTTTTCCTCTATGATGTACATCTGCCATGCCACCTCACTTGGAGTCAGCTGGTTATTTCAGTTGGTCTGAAACCTGTACATCTATGAGCTAAGCAAACCTTCTCCCCCCCCATAAGATTGATTATTTGGTTTGTATTAGCAACAAGAAAAGTAACTAATAAAAAATTTGGGACCAGAGACATGGGATTGTTGCTCTAACTATACCTAACTGTATGTCTTGGGAAACACTGGGCCTGGCTTGTGGGAAAGGGAAGAGTTAGGAAATATTTGAAGATGCTCACTGAAGAAGTAAAGTTGGTTTAGACTGTAGGCTTAAGCCATATTTGATGGGAGATTCTGTTCAGAGCTCAGAAGACCGGAATACTAACAGTTCTGCCAGTAAGGACCAGGCTTGGAAGGTTTCTCCCTAGGAGGGACTCTATTGGGTGTTGGATGCCAGAGATGTGTGGTATTACTTGGCAGAAAGTTTGTCTGCAGTTTGCTCATGTCCAAAGAATTTACCTAGAACTGAAATTAATGGCACTGGATTAATTAATCTGTCAGAAGAAATTTGAAGACAGTCTTATGTTAAAGCAGTGGCATGGTTACTCTTTGGCCTTTAGCCAGATTTTATGCTGAGAATCAAGAGCAAAGAGCACAGCAGAATGATGCAAAATGTTTTGCATTTGGCCACAAAGGAAGCTCCAGTAAAGTTGCAACCTGCAAAGATGGAACCGAGAAGAATTTGGCTCAATTGTTTATCATCTTCTTGATGAAAAGATCAGCAAGAAGGAGCCCAATATTTCAGATGAAGATAACAGAAAAATGGCCTGAAGATATCATAAGAACCAACAGGACTTCCGCCTTTGCAGCCTCAGAGTTGAAAAAGTGAAAGACTCTGCTTTGAGAAGGGATCTCCAGAAAACTATGTTCCAGAATGAGGGACACCTAGGGAAACTGTTCCCTGGAATTGGGCTCACAGTGCCCAGTGACCCAGGTACTCAGCCCCTCCTGCCCAGATAGAAGGAAGCATAGCTACTGCTCCCGCTGGTGGCAGACCCTAGTATCATCCATGTGGTGCTGGTTTTATGTGCATGCAGAATGCAAGAGTATAGGATCATGAAGTCTTTCACCCAGGTTTTAGAAGAATGCCTTGAAAGCCAGTCAGTGTGCCCTTGAGGGGGTAGTGTGTGAAGCTGAAGGTACAGTGGAGATTCAACAATGTTGGAGAAGTCAGAAATTTAGATTGTCTGAAGAAAACTGCAAGGATGGAGCAGAGCCACCTGAGGAGAGAAGGCACAGGGGCTGCAATCATCAGCAGTGCCATAGAGGCAGAGTCACCTAAGCCCTTTAGAGTTAACATTGTGCCACAAATTTCCAGAGATGCTAGCAGTGGAACTGTAGGGCTTAGTATTTTCCATGCTGGTTTTTGTTTTTTGTTTTTTGCTTTTTGTTTTCCTATGGAACCGGGGATTGAACACAGGCCCTTTTGCTCGCCAGGGAAGCGTTTATTCCACTGAGCCATCTCCCCAGCCCCTCCATGCTGTATTTTGGACTTGCTTTGTTCCCCTTCCTTTGTACCCCCTTTTGTGCTTTTTGGAATGGTGATGTTTATCTTGTGCCAGTGAATTTTGGAAATTTTTAACTTTCTTTTCATCTGTACAGGGCCTCATGGATAAGAGTTTGCCTTAAGTCTCAGAAAAGACTTTGTACTTGGACTTCATATTGATGCTGAAACTGTTACAATTTTGGCTACTCTTGGAAATGAACAAAATTCCTTTTGCAGAAAGGTCTATGCATATGTCTTTGGGTGTCCAGGGGCAGAATATTATGGCTTGTGTGTAGCTACCCCATCAAAGGTTCATGAGGATATGAATGAGTTCTTTCAGAGGTGGCTGAATCTACAATATGTGATGCTGAGATTAAGGGTGTGTGATAACTGAATCAGTCCCCTAATTGTTTTAGCTCCACCCTAAACCTGGTATCCTAGAGCATAAAAAGGTAACAAACAAGCTGTTAAAGTGTCCCTCCTCTGTTGCTCTTGCTATCTTGTGGGCACCATGAACTGATTTTCATGATGCCCCTCTGCCAAGCCACTCTACCTTGGAGCCATTCAATTATGAGCTGAGTTCTCTACAAACTGTGAACTAAATAAACCTTTCCTCCTTTAACCAGAGATGTCAGGTATTGTGCCTTTGCAGTGAAAAGTTAACTAAGACTATATATATATATATATATATATATATATATATATATATTAGTCCATCAGGGATTCAGTTATTTTTATTAATTTTCAATAGAAGAGGCAGGAGGGTTAGAAGTTGAAGTCTTACCTAAGGCAATTTAGTAAGATCTTGTGTCAAAATACATACATAATATACATATGAGATATAGGTCAGTGACCATATGCCCCTGGCCTCAATTCCCCAGGAAAGCGGAGACAGACAGAGACAGAGACATAGAGACAGACAAAAGACAGACAGAGAGAGATCATTTACTACTTGCAAAGTGTTGGCCTGGATACCATATCTCATGGATTTTTGTGCTTAAAACTCAGGATGAGCTATTTGAAAGTCAAACAATTATTTTTTGTAGCTATATAAAATGCCACTATTTAGCTGCCTCACATACAGAAATAGTATTTCATTCATTCAGCCTACAGTTACCCAATGGAATATATTAAAGTTGCAATTAGAACTATAAATGTTCCCAAGAAAGAGAGATACTACATTAAGAACCAAAAGGCATACTCCATAAGTAGAGCACAAGAAGTGGTAGAGATAGTTATGAGACACATCCACAGCAGAGGTCAGGGAGAGTAGCAGGGAAGCAGACCGTGATAATAACTTGGAATTTAATCCTCGTATAACAGGCATTGCTAAAGAACATTTTCTCAAAGTTTCATTATGAAATTTTCTGTAAACTGTTTCTATAGGGTGAAGAAATTGATTTCATAATTAATCTATCCATCTGTTTATTCATTCAGCATCTTATTTTTGAGACGTTAATAGTAAATAGAAGTCATCAATACACTCCAGGGCTGAGGAGATAGTTTGGCAGCCTAAGTGCCTGCCTGGCAAGCATGAGGACCAGGGTTTGATCCCCAGTACCACATTCCATGCCAGCCCAAGAACTGCTGTGCATAGTGTCAGTCACCAAAACCAGGTGTGGTGGTGCATGCCTGTGATCCCAGTGCTGGGGAAGCTGAGCCAGGAAGATCACTATGAGTTAGAGCTGCATAGCAAGACCCTGTACCAAATAAATGAAATATTTTTTTAAAAATACACTTGGCTCCAAACTTTATGGCACATATGTCATAAGCTAATGTTTCTTATTTGTCAACAGTCTTTTTTGTTTGTTTGTTTTTGTTTTGTTTTGTTTGTATTTTTAGGGAAGGGTGTACAGGGTGTTCAGGGTCTCACTACTAGATCAGACTCATAGTGATTC